>VXBL01004416.1:44803-83772 GCA_013400195.1 Aramus guarauna | reverse complement strand
AAAAAAAAAAAAAAAAAAAAAGGAAGGGAAGATGAGTTCTTGCCTTGTGTCATTGAGCACGAGCAGGAAAAGAACAATTCATTCTTCCTACATCCACTTTGGGGTTTCCAAGTGTTAAGGAGGGTTTTTTTTTTCGGTTTGGGTGTTTGTTTTAATTTTTCATTTGTTTTTGTTTTTTTTTTAGGCAGCAGAATTACATTGCATTTGGATCTTACTCAGTTTTAATCCAGGGTGATTTAATGCCAAGGAGAGCAGAGATCCAGAGGCCAAGTCCAAATTTTCCCATGCAGTAGCATGGTGCACATCTCCTTGGCGATTCTCCAATGCATTTCTTTGAAATATCTTCTCATGGGATTCCAATGTGTTAAAAAGGAAAATAAAATGCTACTTAATAGATTCTACATAAATGCAATCATTGACCACACCAGTAATAACCAAAAAGCCAAAAAGTTGTTCCTGACTTTTGTAAACTTGAATGGGGAGATTTAACCTGAGCTCGTCCCTCCCCACATCACCTACAGGAGGATCACCTACCTCACCAACTGGTTGCAGGTGTTGGATTAGTAGCCCTCAGACACCTGCAGTTTACACAGAATGGAACAGCATCAGAAAAGACTGGTTTCAGCTGAGAGTCCTCACCCGGTTTTGTAGCTCATCACTAACCCATCGAAACCCACAGATACATTGTGAATGGAAAGAGGAGGGGGCACCTGGTCACTCTCCAGACTGCTGTTGCTCTCCAAAATTGCTGAGGTGGTATTTTGAGCCAGAAAAATTGGTAGGTATTTAAGTGGGAAATTAAGATGAACAAATATTCACAAGGCATAGGGAGGTTTTTTATCTAGTTAAAATATTAGAATTTTTCCCTTTTATTTGAAAGTCAGAGATTTTATTGGCAGCAACTTGTGTTTTGTTTTTCACTTCATCGATGACATGTTTTGATCAGTGTGTTTTACTAATAGAACTATTATTCCTAGGTGTGTGCTTAGATATTTTTCAGAACCTTACCAGAGTATCTGCCTGGGAACAAATTTGACCGTAGACTTTGAATGGTGATGGCATTGTCTGTATGCAGGTGTAACTATTTGGGTATGGTCTATGTACTGGATGGTCTTTAAAGTAGTATTTCAATATATAAGCTACAAAGTAAAGGGAAAAATGAGTCAGTGGAATTTAGAGTAAATGTTATTTATCTTTATCTTATGAATGTTTATGATGGCATTTTATATAATGCCTTTTCTATATTAATCTGTGTCATTACTCTGTTAGGAAGATAAAGAATTCACTTGCTTGTGCACAGTGTTTGCCCATGATATTTTCTAAATAAAGATTTGGCATCAGTGAGAAGTGACTGCTTTCCTAGGGCTTTGACCCACCCAGCTTTTCACCCCCAGTTTTGGGTGACTTTGCAGGTGTTAAACAAGGTTGCACTGAAGTCAGAGGATCTGACTACCAAAGATATCTCTCTCAGAGCCATTTTAGTTACACTTCGTCATCATCGTAAGCATATGGCTTCACTTCCAAGTGTTTAACGTTTCCATTTCCTTAGGAAATCATTCTTTCTATTTTTTAAACTTTTGAAACTGGATGGATATTTTTGCTGGCAGGCGGACCGAGCGCGACAGGATGATTAGCCCCAGCCCAAGGGAGCCCCTGGCTGCGGTACCCCCATGGCTCTCCATCCCCTCCCCTCCCGCAGCAGCTCGTGAGCATGGTGCAGGCTGCTTCAGCCAGGTCTCCAGGGTGCAGCACGCTGTTAAAACACTTCTGCTTTCCTTACTGTAATAAAACTATCCACTCCTTTTTTCTGCTTTAGCTGAGTGAGATGTTTTTCTTTCTTAGTTCCCTCCAGGACCCATGCATCCCAAGAATTAGTTGAGACTCCTTTAGCTGACTTGGTGAGGCCAATGGCAAAATCTGGGCCTAAGAAAATATTTTGTGTCACCTACAAGGAATGAAAGCGGTTGCATCATGTATTTATTGTCTGCAGTGGTATATCCAGCACTCAAACGAACATGACTGAGGAGTGGATGGCTCCAGGGAACAGCTCTGGCTCTTGTGTTTTCAGAGATTATTTCTGGTATTTCCTTTTTCCTCATTACAAACGGGTCAACCTTCTCACGTGTTGGCCAAGTTATGTACCGTAGGAGGAAGTCTGTGCTCGTATCTTCTTTATGTCTTGTTTATCCACATACGTAGTAGTGTTTAGCTCCCTGTTTTCTTTTCCTGCTATGCTATAAAGTTCAGTTATTGGACGTGCAATTTGTACGCTTATTTAGCTGATATCACTAGCCCTTTTGTTAGAAGACCATCCTCTGTTACAGTGAGTGTCACCATATCATAACAACTTTGATAAAGTAACTGCATTTTGTACAAGCCTTGTCACCGTGCATCAAATAGCCCTGTACAAGAGAAAATATAGGGCAAACTAGCTGATTAATGTATTTGTTCCTTTGTGTTCTATTCTGTTACAAATTCAGACAGTTGCATTTTTTTGTGCTGCTTGTTTAAGAGGAAGTTTGCTGTGGGTTTGGGCTTCTGGAGGGATTGAGTCCTGCAGGCAGGCAGGCTGGGCGCTACTGATATTCAGGGTGTATATTTTATTCATACCCTCAGAAGACTTAGTCAAGGTAGCAGAAAACAGCATCGGACAGAGGTAGTTCAGCCCCCACACCTCCCAGGAGACCTCAACCAAGCTGCACAGCCTCTGGCTTTGTGCTGGCCTCTGGGACATTCAGAGTTGCTGTTTTGATCCACTCAGGCTCTTTCCTAACTCCTTTGCTTACCTTAGCGTTGTGCATGTCTGCACGTTCCTTCAGCAATTACCTTCTCACGAAAAAAAGCTACCTGGTCAAGCAGCACAAGCTTGTACCACGTGCAAGGACACCCCAAGGCTTCTCAGCATCCAAGCGAGCCCGCTGGCTTTCTCGCCATGCGTGTCTGTGTCGTGATGTTCCATGCTGGGGGCTCTAGCTCATGCAAACAAACCAGTGCCATGGGCTTGCTGCTGATAGTTAAATGGACTGGCGGTCAAGTTAGGATTTACACAGTGATTTCAATCCAATTTTATTTGCTGGAGGGTATCAAAGCATTGCAATCTTCTGGATAGATTGAGTGATACACTGATCCAAAATGGACTGGCAATACCAGCCACAAAAGAGTGCTGTTACGTTGTACCAGGCTGTTTCCAAAGACCAGACCAGAGCAGGACCATACTGAATTAAAAGCACAGCCCGGTGTCTCTGTAGGTGCTCCAGGGGCCAGTTCCTGAAGTACAGCCATACCTGCACGCGGGTGTAGCACTGGGCAAACACCCTCCTTCCTCTTACAAGAGGCAGCCTTGGGTGCTCCTGCCCACCTGCCACCCAGCTACAGGTCAGCGAGTCCAACATCTTGTACAGCATCTTCCGTTCGGGAGAGATGTCCTGGTTTTGTGGAACATGGTCCACAGGGAGTGACCTGGGATGAGCGAGCCCTTTGGCTGGATGCCTCCATGGCAAAGCAAGCTCCATCACGGCCATGGGCCTGAAGATGTTCTCCCTGGAGCGGACAGAGCTGAAGGGTGCAGGAGGACAAAGCAAAGGGGGAAATAAAAGACATTGCAGGAGTGACTCCAGGCCTGAAAAAGAAGTAACCAAGGCACTGACAACTTGTGTGGGTTTAGTATGTCTGTTTTCAGTGCTGTGTTATGTGTTTAGAGGCTGGTTGTTTCCATAATAACAGCAAGTGCCATATGGCAGCGAGGAGGGTGGTGAGAGGAACGCTCAAGGAAACACAGTATGTTGTTTGACATGTGTGTGCTTCTAGAGGAATAACGTGTCTTGAGCGAGTACTGCTGCTCCAAACTGGCTGGGGGATTTGCCAGGAAAATATCCGAAGCCCTCGTCATTTGTACTGGTGCGGTGCCAGTTAACGATGCCTGCCCTTCTCCCATGTTTTCCTGCAGATAGTCCCTGTGATGGGTAAAGGATCTTTTGCATTAATGGGGGTGGTGGTGCTGGATGCAGCAGCACAGGAGAATGGCGTTAAACATGGCGCTTAAGGGGAAATACACTTCTGTAGAGGAGCGCTGTGTGAAACTGAAACCAGCTAGATGCCATATGCTCCATCCATTCGTTAATGCTCTGCGAGCACATAGCAGGCATTCTGAAATCTTTGAAAATACATAGTTTGCAATAATTGTTTAGTAGAGAGTGGGTTGAACATTTCCAGAGATAAGGGGCACTTTAGTGCATATCTAGGAAGCATCCAGGAAAGGTCTCCGCAAATTCCAGCTTCTCCTGCCCTTTAATGTATGACTCACATTTCAAGGACTTGTAATTTGCTCCCCACATTCCCACAAACACCGCCAGTCAGAGCGGTACCTTTTATAGAGTGCCTATATTTCCACCATAGAAAAAGTGAAATTATTTTTTCGTAATAGCTGAATAGCTTTTGCGGGACTTTTACCAACATCAGCTCCATAAAATTGAGCTTCCCTTGTTTGAGTCTTAAAGCCGTTAATTATATTTGTGTGTGGATACCTGAAACGTGGTGGCAGGGAGAAGGCGGCAGTTCTGACTTGGGGTCATAGTTCCACACTCACTTGCAATGCTTTAAACTCCTAATCAACCAAAAAGGCAAAGCTCTTCTCATTTTCATGCTTCTCTTCTTCTCTTTATTGCCTCTAGAGAGAGATTACTGCAGCATATGCGAAAAGCAGCCGATCGGAAGGCTTCTCTTTCGGCAGTTCTGTGAAACTCGACCCGAGCTCGAGTGCTGCATTAGGTTCCTTGACTCGGTGGTAAGTCAATTCTTGTGATATTTTGGGGTGCTTCGCAGCGCTCTCCTGACAGAGGAGACTTCCCCGACCCCAAGAAATCACTGTTTCATGGGAGGTGATTTTGTGCCTAACGCACCTGAGCGAGCAGTGGATGGGGCTGACCCCGTCAGCGTCCCAGCATCGTTGGCGTGGAAGGGCAGCGCTGCACACGGGGTCGGTCCCAGCCTTGGGGAGCACGAGCCACCGGAGCGGGAGAAGGACAGGTACACCCCGGCAGGGTGCTGGCGTAGCTTGGCTTCGTGTCAGCGCAGAAGCAGCTGAGCTGCTGTGAGTAATGTCTTTTGATGTGGGTGAAGCCTGCAGTGCTGGGAGGCACTGGGAGGAAAGGGAGGATGATGAATGGACTGACAAGAGAGGATGAGGTTACTAATATTAATGTCTGTCTCTTACCAAGCCTTTTCATCGGTAGACTTCAGGGTGATTTACAAAGGACATCCTGATTATTATCCTGGTTTTTCAAATAGGAAAACAGAGGCACAAGGTATAGAAGTGACTTGGTTGAGGTCACCAAGAAATAAATCTGCTCCATGTTCTATTCCAGTGTGCTATCAGTTAACTTGGACACTGAGCAACACCCCCCACCTCTGGGGGACCTGACAGTCTTTCCCAATCTGGCAGCGCTTGGCCCTGTGTAGTGCCAGCCGGAGAAGCTGTTCATGGAGTAACAGTCTCTCAGCAGGTTTCTTGCCGGGAGCCTGCAGCAGGGTTGGGTGTCGATGAGCCAAAATGCTAAATCGTACCAGAGAGGAAGATGAATTTGTCACTGCTGAGTGCAAGTGTCCAGGGGACTTCACTCTCTGACTAACACTGACAGTCAAAAGCAAAATGATGCATATCAACAGGAATGAAGTTTTTTCTTTTGTACCATGGTGAAGGTAGTCTGAAGTATAGGGAGATGCGAGGATTGCACTGAAGTTGTAAAGGTAAGGGTCTGGGAGAGGACGTGTGTCCTCACTTAAAGTTTATGTATCTACAGCAAATCTCCACAGAAAGTGTTGAATAAAGGCCTATTCAAATCACTTTTAGCAGGTCACAACTTCCACCTGATGTTCCTAGCACTGGTCGCGATTTTCCCCAGTGAAAGGTTTAGCCATCAAGGCACGTGAACCTGCCACATCTGACAAATGCTCTGTGCAGCTATGCTGAAGGCCGGGAAGCCGGAGGACATTTCAGGTAGCCTGGGTGTGTTTGTCCTGCACCGAACTGGCTTCTCCTAGTGAGGTGTCTGCCACTGATGAAATGTCACACCTGCTCTGGGGGGAGGCACCACTGCAGAAGTGCCACAGAAGGTGTGATGCCCACAGCTCAGAGGGGATGGATGATGGCCATCCCTCTAGGAAGCCGCAGAAATCCTTTGGGAGACAGCCACAAAAGTCTGCTTCCATGTGGGTTTAATTTCAGACAGAAGAGACAGAGCCGTCCTCAGTTTGGAGAGAGTTAGCGAGGCCCTGTTCTTTTCTGATGCCTCGGTGCAGCGATAAGCGTCACATTTTGGTTCCAGCAGCACCCGGGGGCTGTGGAGAACAAGCCCACATTGTGTGAGCCCTGCACACGTCTGGCAGCAGTCCTCAGGACGTACCGCTCAAGCTGACAGCGGTAACAACATCTAGACTAAAGGAAAACATCACTGTCCCCATGTCCCCCCCCCTCGCCACGGTCCCACCAGCCCCAGGGCACCGCGTGATAACCTTCACTGCAGCCCTGCCTGGCAGCCTCTCCCAGCCTCTCCCAGCCTCTCCCAGCAGCGCCGGCTGCTCAGCACACCTCTGCCTGCGCGAGCTGGGGGCACTGGGTCCTTTCATTCTCCCAAAGCCCCGTGGAGCGGTGCCAAGCACTGAAATTCCGTGTCCTCCCAGCATCCGTGCACTGCAGGTGATGCCAGTCCTGGAAAAGCTTGTGGTGGGACCGGCTTTGTCTTAAAGCTCCCTCTCCGAGCAATCCCCGACTGCTATCCCCAAATCCTTTTGCGAAGGCGTGCTTTGCACCCACAGCCGGGTTGCTTTCACAGGCTGGAGCTGCCCTGTGTACCTTCACTGGGCCAGCGACCCATTCCCAGTTAGGCTTGGATTGGCGGTACGAGGATTTAATGAACAAAATGCCTGGCTGTGTGGAGGTTTGAATATTTACTTTTTTTCTCTTCTTTTTAATGCTAATTGACAGCAGTCTCCTTTGTTTATTGATTTCAAATTCTGTACGAGCTTTCTCCCAGCCCATGCAAATCCCTGTATTAGGCAATATTACGGTCGAGCAACGCAGGCTATAGCTATTAAATTGGATGATTGCTACTGAAATTTGCCCAGCAGGGTCACACTGTGTTGAGTGAGTAGTGGGATTCGGGCCAAGTCCTGTGTTAGGCAAAAAAGTCCCATAATGAGACCAGAAGTTTGACTTTACAGTCCTATTCTGAGACCACCAGGCATGTGAAACCTTTTGGAGACCACCTGCTGTAACAGGGCCCAAGTAGAAAAAGCCAAGACCCTCCATTTTCTTTTGACTTAGTTATTTTTCTAACATGAGATGCAAAACTTAGCTTTTGTGTAATATCAAATAAAAAGAAATAATAGAGGGAAATATTTAGCTGTTCATGAGAGGCTCACAGAGCTTTTTGCGCACTGAGGTAGGACCACCTCTCTTTGGCAGAGCGCAGCTAAGTGACTTTACCAGGTCACACAGTAAGTCATTGGCAGAAGCTAGTAAGTGATGCCTCCCAATTTTTAATACAGGTTTTTAACCAGTGCACTCAACTGCCTGCAAAGAAAGCAGTGATTTGGGCTCCTGGGTGGAAACCAGAACCTGAGTCAGACACTCAACGACCTCCCAACAACCTCCATTCCCATACTTACGTGAGACTAAGTTTTGCAAGCTCTCTCTCACACCTTTGATTCCAAAGACTGGTAAAATCAACCAGACCTTGCAGACCAGAATCTGTAAAGAGAAAAAAAAAAAAAAAATCCCCTCTTTGCTGGACATTTATTTCAACCATTGGGTGAAATAACTAACCTGGTCTGATGTAGTCTCCTGTGAATCTAATTTTAGCAATTTTTGGGTTATTTTGTCTGTACAGTTAAACAGTTTTTTGACTGCTTTCTGAAGAAAAAAGTATTTGTGTCATCAAATTCTGCATCTGTGTAGGTGTGTATCTGTCAGTTCCCTCTAAAACTTCTGAATACCTTGGCCAATTTCAACTAATAATTGAGATTAAAGTGCTCGGCGACATAAAGTTTTTGCATGTTTTCTGAGAACAGTAATTAGCCACAATCTATCAATTGTAAAACGGACTACAAAGATATGTGGTTTGCAAGCAGTAGGCCCCGAGATAAATGATAAAAGCGATAAAAACGAAGCGATGCAGAGCTTTGCAGTGCAGCGCTGGTGGAGCTGTGGGCGGTGGGTTCCCACAGCTGCTGCTGGACCAGTCAGCAGCCACCAGTGCGGCTGTCTGCCTGAGCAAAGGGGCAACAACAACCCCGTCTCCTAGGCAGTGCGGTGAGGCTGGATGGACAGAGAGCCGTCTGTTATTACGGATATTGTCCGAACAGTTTCATGACAGAGGTCCTGTCTTGACTAGATAAAATATCTGGTAAGAAGTACCGATGGCTGCAACTTGTGCCTCTGAATGCATCGCGTGCTTATCTGTGTGCACGTAAACACAAAGATCTCCCATGAATAGTTCATCAAACCCTTACGTAGCCATTCAGATGAAGAAATTATATGAACATAAACTATTATCATTAAATGGAGATGGTTTATGATTAAGTCAGCTCCCCTATAAGCCCTTAACAAAGAATTCACGCACAGCCCCAAAGCACGCTTTGCTGTGCTTACAAATATTTTAGCGACATCATACAACGTTGGAGCTGTTGAAAGACAGCCATTAAAATAAAGCGTTAGGGAATAGGTTTCCTGTGCTGAAAGGCAGATCAGTGAGCAGGGAATCTGCTAGCAAGAAGTGTTTCCTTCCCCACAGCCCGTGCCTCCAGCACAAGAAGGCGGCAGTTCAGCGGGGACCTCTTCCCACGTTCCCTTCTCAACAGCACATTCCCGGTGGTGCTGGCTCCTGACATTTCCCTCTCCTCTGCTCTGATGTTTGTGTGCCGTTATAATGAAGGCTTTGGCTTCTGGACTCACTTTCCTGCTCCATCTACTCNTCTTCCAAGGGAGGACTTATAACATTTTAATGTGGACCAGCTTTAGATTGGGGGAGAATGTGGCTAATTCTGGTCAAGGAGAAAATAATCTAACATTATTTTCTCTCTAACCTGTATGATATTATTTCTATGCATTGGAGTCGCACAGAAATACCTTCTCTGGAGGAAAATAGCACCGCTGCCTCTCTGGGTTGTTTCTGCTTGTACTATCCAGGTACTGGGGCCAAGGGTGATAGCCACGATCTCCTCGGGTGGACTTTTCAGCTGAACGCTTCACTAGACATTACACTTATCTGGGGTAAAAGGATGAGCGAGCATCCATTTAATGCCATGTGTAAAACCCCCGTCTCACTGTGAGGGAGATTTCGTTCGGTGAAGTCCCTTACACGGTATATAAACCATCTGTGTGTGTGTGTCTTAAAGCTGTTCGAGGCTTTTTCCATCAGAAATGCCAGTTTGTTGATATCAACAAACTCATTAACTCAAAACGTGTTTTTAAACAGTTAAAAGGGGTCTTTTTGCCCTGTGTTTAAATATGAAAAATGTGGTTTCAAGTTCACTTTTCATTTTGAAACGCGAGTTATTATGAATCCCAGCTGTTTGGGGTTTGCCTTCCAATTTTCGGTCACAGATTTTAAATCTCCGGTGAAGGCAAGTGCGGGGGCTGTCGCTGGAGCACAGAGCGATGGCAGGGCAGGGCCTGGAGTCCAAGGCAGGAGTGAGCCGGAGCTGGAGCAGGGAGATGCTGGGGGTGACAGAGGAGGGACATCAGAAAGCGGAGGTGTAAAATTGGGACCAAAACGCCAGTAGGCTCCTGCAGATGCTCAGAAGGCGACTCCGCTGCTCCTGACTTATACCAAGAAGCCACAACCACTCTGGTGGAGTGTCTGTTCCCATCTCCATCTCCTGGCGGTATGAGAGACCGACTGCTGTGGCCGTGCCACGCTCCCGCAGGCAACCAGCAGCTACCTGCTGTGGCAGAGAGTCCTCCCAGACCTGCAGAGAGATCCCTTTGGCTCCGTTTTTCAGTTTTCACATATTTTAAAGCCATAGTTTCAGGAGCTCAAAGAATACGAAGATGACAATCAAACACAAGATAAAACGATGTGTCAGAACTAAGGTTGCTGATGCGAGACCCCGCTGGGTCCCTGTGCCATTGCACTAGTGATGCTCTCCATCGGTCACAGGCACCCTCCAGCCCCTGAATCTCTTGCTCAGCCATCCCTGAGCCCACAGCCCCGTCCCACAGCCAGCCATGGGCTGGACGTTGCTCCCTTTCCCAGTTGAAGTGCATTCTTCCATCCGATCTCGCTCAGCCCATCCGTAGGGTGGCTGCTCCGAAGGGAAGGATGCTTCACACACCCGTGCCCCCATTCAGCCAGGGTTACTTCTAGGCAAGTAAGTACTACCATCAAAACAGCAGCCAAAAGAACAGTTAGCAACGAACGGCGGCCAGCCCACATCCTCTCGCTATTTGGACTGAAGGATCCGGGCCTGCCCGCAGAAAGAGACTTCCCTGCAGCTCGTCCCATGCAATCAGGCCAATCGTAAATCTTCCCCTCATTTATAAACTATGAATAGGGCCCTGTCTGACCTAACTAGGGCATGGAGAAGCTATTAGACTTCAGAGCAGGAGCCTTGAAACACATGCCTGGATTCATCAAAGGAATAATGGAAAATATTTTGTTCCACATGGATTTTAGTAACGATGTTATTTCTAGCAATTAGGGATTTGCAAACTGTAGCCATGCTTTTGAGTATTGTGGAAGAAGGGGATGTATCTTGTGATTTAAGCACAAGATTGAGAGTTGAGGACCTTGGTACACTTCCCAGGCATGCGGCAGGGTGAGCGTGGGGAAGTCACTCTGTCTCTCTACACGGGTAATTCTTCCTGTAATAACCATCCATGGCTGAAAGAGTACGGCTCTCTGTTGCCGAACAGCTCGACAGTGGTACGGGAAGGAGAAATAATAATGAACTTAGAAACAAAATGAAGCGGGCTTCTGGTACTGAGGTACAGTGAAATCAACACTGTTCACAGTTGGAGCTTATGGTTCCTTCTCACATCCTCACTTGTCTGTCACTTCCTACCTTCACCACCGCACTGTAACATTTCCTGAGAATGTCAGATGCAAGTATAATTTAACTTCCCTTTTATTCCTTCCCAACTATCTTGAGACAGAATTAGATACTCTGTATATGTATGTGTGTGTGCGTTTAGCTCTGCATATGTTGGATCCCATCAGGAACTGCACTTCAAAACACTAATTCCTGCTAAATTTCTGTCGTCTTCTGGTCTGACCTGATTTGCTTCCTGTTGTACAATTCGGATGCGAGGTAAATGTAATAGGGTATCTGTGGCAAAAGGACATTTTTTGACATTCCCATGGTGTGCTTCAGATGGAAGATGATGACTTTGAATCAGGTTTTATTTACTAGGGAGCTAATATATTACCCAGATCCAGAGTCTAAAAGCAAATGAAGGAGAGAGAAATGGTCGTTATTGGATAAATTGTAAATAGCATTGAATGGAGGACTCAGAAGATCTCCTAGATGCTTCCATGCCAAGGCAATGCCAAGGAGTTCTTTCTCTGCAGTCTTCTGCACAGTCAGTTACATTTAAGTACAATTATTTTCTTTTATTAAAAGACATTATTATTTTATATGAAAAATGCCTAGTTTGTCTGTGATCCTAACCATAAACTGTAAGGTCCAAATAAGATGCAACTTTGACCTTTTAAAAAATTGTTCCTTCTGGTACTCTTGTCATTGCTTTATCCCCTAGCAAGGAATCATGAGGAAAAATGCTGTTAAGATGCTGTAAACATTTGAGAGTGTCTGTGCTTTAAGAGCTGAAATGACCCATTCTCAGATACCATCTAAAAGGACAGGAAATTGGATGAAAGATATTTTTAAACCCTTGTATTAAGTTTTATGAGAACATAATCAGTTCATCCCCAAAATGGTCACTAAAAGAGAAGTACTGCACTTGTGGATTTTAGCTTTCGGTGTATTTTTCATCAGCAATACAGGTTTCTCTGTTATTTGCGGTCATTGTCATTTCCCAAACCAAATCAGATCGTAATTCCAGGTTGTTAAAGCAACCTGCTATGTATGTGTATAAATATGTAGCTTCAGACTCGAGCTAAATCAGCAGTGGCCAGAGAGATGGGTAATGGCATTATTACTACATTGTGGTTTCATGTCATTCCTAGGTCCGCTTAGCTAGGGTATCCATTACAGCCTGCCTCGGGCTTATTGCATCAAGCTCGGAGCAGTACATACATCTTCCAGTGGGCAATAGTTCTGAAATTTGCTCTTCCAAGTGTTTGCCAGTTCAGTCTGATTTACCTTTTTTTTTAAAAAAAAACCCTTCCTCCTCATTTATCATTGCAGACAGCTTGTATTGGACCAGGTTACTTAATTGGTTTGGCAGGATTTTCTGGGATCATTTCTAATACAAGCGGTCATAAAAACTTTTAGAACTGTCGTCTTTTTTTTTGTCTTTTTTTTTTTTCTTGAAAATATTTTGATCCTAAGGCTCAAGCTTTGTATCCTGGGCAGTGCCAAATGGGAATGTCTCTAAGAACTTGCTGTCATTTAGCCACTGGAGTCCCATGCGGCGTGTGTTTCCTTCGAATGCCTGCCATGGATCCAAAATTTTAACTGAAGTGATTAATGTCTTCATGGTGCACAAGTAATGCTTCCTTTGTTTCTTATGTAAACGTTGTCCTGAAACTCATCAAAAGTCAGTAATGCTCCAATACATAGAATAGTCCGAATTTTAAAATGTAGGTAAACTTTGTGTGCAGGAATGCGGTGCTCTCTTTTTCAATACACCAGGGAAATCAAAGAGAATTTTGCCTATTCTCTGTTCCTCTAAATGGTCTCTTGTTTTGCCTTGGTCCCAAGAAATCAACTCTTAGCTCTGCCTTCCGGAGGGACTGAGTCAAGGATCTCTAAAAAAGATGGACAAGTCTCTCTGCTTTGCAGAGGGATGTGTTAGACCAAGGGGATGTGTTAGACCAAGGTGAAGATGTAAATAAATAGGAAGGGCACGTTTGACCAAAAAGACAATTTACTGAAGGAGCTCACTTAGTGCTTGAAATACCACTGTGGCAAGAATTAACAAACATTGACTTTCTCTGCTACTCAGTGAAATAATTTTACTTTCTGTGTTCACCTTCCCTTTGAGCAAAACCAAATAATGTTGCAACCTGTAGTCACTAAACGCTTTCTGAAAGCTGGCTTGGCAAGGCTATAAAATATAAATTAATTAAATTTTATTGGTGTTAATTAAGAGACGTCATCTCAGAAAATGTACAACTAGTTGTGGTCAAAATATAGTGGAAGATTTTTAATAGGATTGTGTGTACAGGCTTTACTTCCATCAAAAAATGGTATTTATCCTTCAGATTTTTCAGACAGAGCATTCCATTAGGGCCACATCCAAAATGAAGTTATAATGGTGAAATATGAGTGCAAATATTGACCTTTTTTTTTTTTTATATATATCTGTTCCAGGCAGAATATGAAATTGCTCCAGATGAAAAGCTGGGAGAGAAAGGAAAGGAAATCATGATGAAATACCTCACCCCAGAGGTAAGGGGCAGCCAAAGTGGCGTTACTGAGGGAGTGCTGCAAAGCACACCTTTGCTAAACCAGGTTGTTAGAGGCTTTGCAAGCCAGACTCCTAAAATTTATGGTGGCAATCTCCAGTGAATAAACCTGCAAGTCTTATACAAACAGAGAGAAAAAAAAAATTGTAATCCAATCCAGAAATTGACTTCTGAGGATGAACTTGATCTTACCAGGGGCCTAATTCATCTGTGGATGAGCAGGGGGCTTCTCTGGTCTCTTCTCGGTGTGCAGAGCTCTACATCTGTGGTGTAATGCAAGAGCTGTTACCAACAGATACCACAATTATTTCCTACCCAGCTCAAAAGAGTTGGTGGCATTTCATTGTGTAGAAAGCACCGGCAAAAATGGTCTTTGGTAACAGACACTATTTTGGTACAAAAATTCCCATTCCTCCACCATTTGCCACAGGGTAACCAGGGACATGCAAGGCTGACATGGGACAGCGTGGTCTGGAGCCGAGAGGTGCTACCACCCCTTCTTGTTTCCACTGCTGTGGGTTCCTGAGTGTTTCATCTCCAGGTTGTTGGAAGGAGAGGAGCTCATGGTAGCAGCTGTGTCCACAGGGTGGCACTCCAAACAGAACTACAGATCTGCTGTGGGAATTTTGGACGGGTGCACTGGGACTAACCCTTTTCTTGGGGTGTGTGTGTGTGTTAATCATTTGCTGACCACGTTTAACCTTTGCAACAAAAGTAACTGCCAGTAAGTAATAAATACCCAACTTCAAACACAAGAACAACCCTGGGATTTTCTTAAGTTGCTTTCATAAGAGTAATCAAGATGTACAATTGCTGCTTCAACTGTTTTACAAGAGAAATACATTTGACCTTCAGGAGAATTAATTGCATTTTTGGAAGATGTCTTTCTAAAGCGTTTAAATAGTACAATATGTTTTGGAGGTGCAGGGGCAGAGCAGACCACTTTTTTTCCAGTCAGTCATTTTCCTACAATAAATTTCAATGCATACTTTCAGTTATCTCAGGCTGCATTTTGGGATCTGGTTTCATTTACTGAGCCTGGCTAGTTTCACGTGCAGCCATTTAGCACTGCCAGTATGAGTTCCTGCTGCCCATTCATTAGGGGCATGAAGTTCCCCTTCTTTTTAAATCCACCAAAATAACCATTTGTCTTAAAATTTCTGTCAACAGAGGCATGAGGGACAAATACTGAGGGAAAATATTTCCCACTGCTCTAATTCTCATCTGGAAGTGGAGAAAGGCATTTTGCTGATAGCAGGGCTAGTAAAGTGTGAGAGGGATAGTATTGCTTTGTTTCAGATGGTCTTGGTACAGGTTTCCAGACACCAAATCCCTTCCCTGCTGTCCTGTGCCACTCCTGCCATCCTTGTCCATTTGCCAGCAGCCCCACAGTGCAGCAGAAGCACAGGGAATAGTGTATTGATGTAAGTGAATGTGCAATGAAGACTAATCTGAGAGAAGTTGCTTCTTCATCAAGAAAAAGTGGTGGTGCTGCAGGAAGGGAAATTACTGGTACTCCAGAGCTGGAGTCTCCATTCTCTGCCATACTCTGCACTTCATATTTGACCTGTGTACCTGGTTTCTCAGTCTGTAAAATGGGCACAGGGTATTTACAGTCTGTTCTGAAACTTCTCTGGTATTTGCAAGTTACCTTAACATCTTTGGGCAGAAGGAAACACAAAGTTGTCCTCCTTCACTTGGAATCTAAAACTTCTTCGGCGGTGGTGGTGCTTTAATGTCTGCATTGGTCTCGCTGCACTTTTTTTTTTTCTTAATAGGAAACTTCTGGTTCTTCTACAGAGGGATGTTTAAGCCCTGTTTAGCAGAAAATGTTTCCTAGAGGTGAGGTTGACTGTGCCATAGCAATGGGTTGAATACTAGATTCTCTAACAGGTCTCCCACACAACAAATACTTAAAAAACTAGAGCAAGGCCTGGATTAATTTCATTTCTTTATAGATACTTAAATAAGGTACTCAGGTTAGGAGTTCAAATGGCCTACTATCCTTTCTTGTCAAGAAAGAGAAATAAGAATCTCCAAAGGACAGATTTGAAGCCAGGGGCTTGCAGTCAAGAGGGATGAATCTGGACCCAAATGTCCTAGTGGAATATCATCCTGGCCAGCAAAGAAACCTTCTTTTCATCAGGAGCTGCATTTCTCCATTTAGTTATCAGTCTCTTAAAAGATACAAATTGCTCCTGATTCCAAAGTCATCTGCCTTCAGAGGAATGCTTCTTTTAAGTAGGTGTGTGTCTGTGCTTCAAAGAACCTGATTGTCTTGATACAAAAATAGTGTGACATACAGCTTGACTGATAGAATAAAATTATAGGTTTAGTTCTTGGACAGATAATTCAGTCTTATAATGTGAGGAGTATTTTTCCCAGAGTGCAGGATCAGAAGCAAAATGAAAACAAAAAGTAGACTTCATGCTCTTTAATATTTATAAATGATTTTTAGTTCTTGCTTAGATTTTTAAATGTCATACATATTTAACATACAATGTGTCAGTATATCATCATTCTAAAGTGCATTCATTTGCATAGGGAACATGCACTTTATTTAATAAAACATATACTACTCGCACAGCAGAAAGGAAAAGAAAACACTTCCCCAGATGAGTACACGTCACACCAGTACTTACAGCCTCATGTCACTCACACAGCCACTGTCTGCAAGATGGTGCTACGCTATGCACTGTAGTTAGCAGACTCCGACATGTGGGAACAGTGAATTCCCACGTGGAGAGCTCTAGGTGAGAACATTCAGCATCAGCCCCCAGGCTGCTGAACAAGTTAAACACTTGCCAAGATGGTTGAGGGAGGAGGCACTGTTTCAAGTGATCATGACTGAGGCTCCTCACAGCTTTAGCATACTGAACAGCCCCTACGTGCTCATTGGGGAAGTTGAGAAGAGGTCCAGTAGACTTTTGTTGTGGTTGACGCTAGGGACAGCATGAGCAGGTCAGGCTTCCACCATCTCCCTGACCTTCAGGCAACAGCGATGACAAATTCTGAATATGTCCTGGCACCTGGAAAGGAAAATGAGTGGTTTAGCCTCTCAAAGAAATGGCACGTAGGAACAACTTCCCTAGGATGTGGTAGAGTCCTCGTCACTGGAGGTTTTCAAGATGCTGTTGGACAGGGTGCTAGATGATCTCATCCAGGCTCCCTTACCCATGAAAGATTGGACCAGGTGATCTTTTGAGATCCCATCCAACCTCAGCTGTTCTATGATTCTGTGTACTCAGGTTCTCATCTAGGAAAAAATTAGTATTCCCTCTCTCGCCTAAAGTTTGTTGAAACATTGATATCCAACAGGCCATTCTGAAATATTTGATGGGAGAGACATGTAAGGAGTACATGTGATCTTCATGCTGAGGATGCAAAAATACAAGCATTTTCATGGCTTCCTTAGCAGCATCGCTTGAGTGGTAACCAGGAGAGGGAAAACCCACAGAAGAGGTGTCCTGTAGCTGAAGACACCCCCCCATCCTTGAAACATGCTCTGAAGAATTGTTAATACACTTCTCTGAGGAGCTCCAACTGCGAGCCAGCTACTCTTCAGAGGCTATGTGGGGATGAGCACTGGTGAGACAGCCTTGTCCATTAAGAGAAAGAGACCCAACGAGGCATGTGCCACCTTGACTGTTAAGAAGAAGAGACCCAACAAGGCACGTACCACTTCAATACTGTAATCTGAGGGGAAGTCCACCTGCAGGCTGCCTTTGCTTGACAGGAGCAATGCAATGGTTGCCACACTGGTGAGATCCAGGTTTCTTGATTCGAGTCTTGCTTCTTCAAGAGAAGCTTTAACAGTTTCCATGAAAAAGGCACTTAAAGCTGCCTTCTTGACTGAATAAGCTTGTAGGGCAAAAGTCCAACCCACAGGAAATCTAAAATTTCTGAGGTTGTGAAATATGATGGTAAAACTGCTAGAATGAATTGGTCACAAATATTTCTTTCCTGGCTTTTCCTAATCTCAACAGTAGAGTGGAAATGTTTGAGTTTTAGGTTCCAGTTCTGTCTGTAAATGGAAAAGCCCTCAGTGCTTTGTGGAACAGTTGAGTTAAACCGAACCCAGCCTGGCTTCATTACCTGGCTGCTGCTTGTACTGAAAGAGCAGAGAGCTATGTACTGTTTTATAAATCAGAGTTTTGCATCTCCATGCAGCATTTTTGCCTTCCTGCCTGACAGCTGCCATGCCTTACTCTACTAAATCACCAGCCCGTTATTTTCTTTTTCACTATAAATCACCTTGAGATACTTTGAGAGACGCTATATAAAAGTAAATTGATTTGAAATGGCTCTTAAGACAGTCTCCATATGCCATTATAGTTTATATTTGGACTCAGCTGGCTACTAAAAATGTTACTGAATAGGATGTCTAATGTGTATTGTTATCCCCATTAATATACTTCACAGAATATGAAGAACAGCAACAGCATTAGTTTTCTTATCCGAATTCCTGTTCGGTCTCCTTTCCTCCAGGAAATACACAGAATAAAGGCCATGTTTGCAATTTCTTTCTGTGCTGCAAGAGGTCAGCTGGGCACAGTAATAATGTCCTTATTCCAGTCTAAGGCTAGCTATGGGTATTTTGCTAAATGAAAACATGTCTTTGTCTTTATGAACAATTATAGGATAAGGAAGGGAGGGAAAAGTCCCATGAAAGGGAAACCGGCTGAACAGCAGTGGCTGTCCTTCCACTGTCTACTGGCTAAAATGTGCTCTTCTCTCAAATCAGTTCTTTATGGAGAAGAAAACATCTATGCAATATGAGTGAGATGAAATTAAAATGATATATGAGCCCTTCTGCTGGACAAAGCCATGCAGCTGAGCCCAGGCTCCTGCTCACAGACACCCTCTCTCAGCTCTGTGCTTTGACAAAGAGTACTTTTCTTTTTGCACACTGTTGCTTTAATCTTGATGCCAAAGATCTTTTCCTTCAGTTACTCTCTCCTTGAGATTTCTTTCCCCCTTCCTATTTTCACTACCAAAACAAATGCAAACTTCAGCACTTGTGCTTCTGAGTCATCTTTGCTGATCACTAAAGCCTTCCATCTCCCATAAGGAAAGTTTCATGTATCACTTTTTAATGATTCTGGCTGAATCCTGGAAGTGCAAGTCATATCGTACCAAGAACTGGATTCGAGTACTGAGACCTCTTCCTCTAACTGTTTAGTTTTACTAAATGCCTTCTAGGGAACATGTTATAATTAGGTTTTGGAATGGCCAAAAAAAAAAAAAAAAGCTGAATGTCACTGGAAGGGAAGCGCTGAAAGAGAGAAACACTAAGCTCCTGTAAAGCAATCTGCAGAGTTTAATGCGAGACAGAAGCTTTGTGTTTGAAAGGTGAACCTTCAGGGACTTTTTTCTACATGGTTACCTTTCTCATATAAATTCAGCTTATATCACTTATATCCAGCGAGTCATCTCTGTCCCCCTGTAAGCTTATTATCTTGCTGATAAAAGGGCAACACAATATCGCTTTTCACTGGCTGCAGTGCACGGTCCCTTAAGGCTTGATCCAAGAGTTATCTCCACAGCTAGTTTTCAAATTTTTCTAAACTCTTTGCATTTCATTAATGACCCAATTGAAGTAAGCAATGAATGAAGTGCCTGTCTGAACACAGCGTGTTACATGGATGCAGGATGGGCTAGAATTATTTACTTGCTGAAAGCGTTATTCACTGCATCCTTTGGGTTCCTATTAGGAGACTTTTCAGGATGCTAAATACTTAAGTAGGAATCCTGGCCTTACTAGAGCCAAGGAGTGTTTTGCCATTTAATTCATTGCCCTGGGACTTTACCCTTTGACTCAATGGATTTCTCATCTCCCCCTTCTATTGACTTCACTACTCTATGGGCACCATTTTAGCCAGAGATGATAGCGTTACTTAGGCCTCTGCTTTGCAGCTAGCGTAATCGATACATAATCCAGTCTCCAGAGAAATCAATACATAATTCTTGTTGTTGTTCCAGAGACAGCACGATCAATATCTCTGCTGATCACTATGTCTTAGTCCAGCAAAGTACCTTCTCAATGCACTTTCTGCACAAGCTCATCTTTCCAAAGTTCAATTCTGGAAAATATCTGAGCAGCAGAATGGCAACCTTGTTGCTCAAATTAATGCTTTCTAATCAGAATTTATTTTAATAAGCATTCCTCTGTCACTGGGGCCAGGCTGTAATATAGCATGGCAGAGGAATCTGAAAAATCATGATTAGGAGTCCCTTTGCTATGGTCTCAGACTAAAAGGCATTTTCTCACGGTTTGCTCAAGTCCTATTTCCTCATCCTTTACCCACTGTTTATAATACAAATGTTAGTTAACTAAACACTTACTGAGGATTTTTGTCTCTTGCAATGGTGCCAAACTGCATGAGAGCCTATGGAAGGAACTCGGAGTCTGCTCTATCCTGGTGACGCTGCCCCACAACAGGTCCTTGGGCAACCCTGTGCCCTGTCCTTTAGACTTAAGGAGGGCTGCATTTGCAATGCATTTGCTCAGACTGGTTAAAGGTTTGGGCTGGGGTCATTAACTACACTGGTTTTATGCTAAGCAGTGCTATTAGTTGAAGCTCTGCTTTTCCTTCCATGTTTTGGAGAGGTTACACTCCCAAGTTCATATGCTTCTTAACTGTTTGTCATTTGTGGTTAGGAAAATCATTGGGATGGCTTGGTCAGTGGGCAAAAGCCTTCCAGCTTCCCTATGTTTGCTGGAATAACTCTGACTTGACCCCTTGGAAAACGGAAACTTGCTTCAGCTAATTGATCTCAACCGCACATGTAAACCTGGCTCGCATCTGTCTGCTGAGGCAGGGCAGGCCCCCCAGACTGCTCTGACTCCTCTTGGAGACCAGCCAGGGCGTCCGAAAGGGCTGAGGACGCTGTGCAAATACAGAGCCGTCTGCTCAGGATTATCTGAGAACGGGAAGGATGTACTTGTCTGCCCTTGGCTAATAAATATGCTCATTGTAGTTTCCTCCTCTCGTTTTCAGAGGGTCATTTTTTCCCTATCGCCTCTGCAAACCCCTCATCACTTATACTCAGTTTGTTTGGATTATTCAATGGCCAGGGAAGTTAATTCTAAGTGCTTAAAGTTCATTCAGCTTCCTCAGAAAACAGCCTCTTCTGCCTGAAAATTTTGCCCATATGGGATAAACGGAATTAGCCTTTTTTCAGTTGAAACACTGGCTTGCAAGACATTCAGAAATCTGCAGGAAATGGCTTTTGTGCATTAAAATTGACCTCTAGTGAGTCCAGCCTCTTACACTCCCAACACACGCGTTGCAGCCCTGGTTGTCCAGACAGAGGGAGATATTTGGATAGGAGAGATGAGGTGCCTCTTTCTGTCCACTGAGTAGACAGGGAGCCGAGGGATGCTGTGAGTGTCTTGGGTTTTAGGTGATTAAAGTGCAAAGAGGTGAATTCCACACTAGGTGTAAAGCAGAATACATTAAATTACATTACATTGTGCATCCACGCAGGTTTCTGTGCATGATTTCTCAATGGTACAGGAGCCCTTTGAACCCCTGACCTCCACAGCCCTTCTATCCACCCGTTGTGACTTGCCGCAGCTTTCCCGGTTGGTTCAGCTTTGGACTTCTGAAGCTAAAAGCATAACGGGTCAACAAATGTCTCTCTGAGCTCAGTATTCATTGTGCTAAACTCAGAAGCAGTAACAGGCAACCGTACGCTTTATCCCAACAAAGAAGAGAATTAAGAGGCACTTGATGAAAATGGAAGTTAAACATACCTTATTTCTTATCTGATTCCCTTGTAATAGAAAATTAGGAATCTGGAGGAAACATCTAGAGACTACAGCAGCTGAGTAGCCACACAAGAATGGGCTGGGCAAATTCAAATGCAATGCCTGAGGCTGACACCTTTGGCTGGCGTGATGCAAGTAGATCACTAGGCTAATAAAGTTGGAGTGTGTTATTTTAACTTGGAACCAGAAATCACAGCGTTACCATAAGGAATGTTTTACATTTCACAGAAAACAAAAATATTTCAATTTATTAAAATATCACTAGATAAGTGTAAAAAAAAATAGAAAATAAGAATGACTAAAATATATATATATATTGATTACAAATGGCTTTAAAAATAACCAGCATGCATAAGTTGTGGAAATGTAGCACTTCAAACTATTCATATTAATTTTTTTCCCAGTAATGCAGCTACACTTACCAAACTCACTTAACATGCATACCAAGCCTCAGCTCATATGATAATTTATTATTTTTTAATCAAGCCAAACTCTGACCTGAGTCAAAAATCAAGCGTATAGCAAGTTGATTATCCTGGCAGAGATGCTGTTTGTCCAACAAGCAAAGCTGAGGAAGAGTGGAATATGCCACTGCAAACAGTGTGTCATATCCTACAATAAATGTCTTCCCCCTCAATAGTTTGCTGATGGCTATTACCATATGATCGTTAATGGATCGTGTGACACAGGTGATTAGGGAATGCCCTGTTTCCAACAGTGCTAGGTAGAGATTTTGTTTGCTTTTGTGGGTGTTTCCAGTCTTTCTGTGAGTGGGCCACTGGTTCCTGCCTGATGCTTATTTAATCCCCTTCCTAATGCTTTTCAAGGCTTTCCCGAACTCTCTTTTGGATTTTCATTTCTTTGTTCAAGCGCTTCTTCAGGATTTTGACCTGCTAATGGAAAAAGATGAAGGCAAACTCTGTAAAATCCCCACCGCAACTGATGGCACTACAGCCATTGACTGGAGTGCAGCCTGGATCAGGCCTTTACGCATGAGCTACCTTCATGCAAAGCAAACAGTTCGTGGACTTCAGTGTGAGGAACGCGTGCAAGGGAAGGGTTACTCATGTTTGCAGGCTTATGTCTCAGAGGAGTGAATTCAAGCAAGGATCTGTTTGTTTTCCTATAAGAAAGCCATTCAATAATGTTGAGGTTGTAAATGAGTGTTTATAGATTTAGGGATTCTTTTTAATGGAACAAATGACATTTAGTTGACCAGAGGAAGCCAAGCTATGACTATTGCAACATCAGGTTGCTTGCTAATGTTTAGGCTATCCATCAGTGCAGGAGGACATTAAAAGGTAGAAAGGTTCTGATAAGAGGCTGGACACTGGATGCTATCCAAACCTATTAAGCACATGTGACGAGAGAAAAAAACTTTCTGAGAACAGAAGCTTTTAAAATTGTCCTGGCATCTTTGTTGTCACTAATGGTGAGAATACTGTTCTTTTCCCAAAATGCTTTATCAAACATCTGGCTACTTGTAGTAATGCACTATAGCAACGATTCAGTTGGGTTGCCTTTTGAACTAATGACGCTTCCAACGATTGTGTGAGTACCCTAACCTTTGGGTAGTCAGAAAATCCTGGTTAGTATTAATTAGTCTTATTTCCTATTCTGTTTCATAAGCTACCCTCCTCATCTTGCTGACAGCTGCTGGTACTGGTTATTTCATCTGTGTTTTCATCCTTCAATATGTGTGCAAAATGCTTTTAAAGTGGAAAAAAGGCAACAACAAGTAAAACATACTTTCCCTTCCCCCACTTTAAAGCAAGTTTATATAAAACAATTTCAGCTGGCTAGTTTATGAGCACCCCTACACCAATAAAGCTACGCATCTACAGAAATGAGGAAAAAATTGTTTCTTTGGTAAAGTCTCTTTAAGCAGGTTTCCAAAGAATTATTAAAACAATATGGGTGGGGAAGGACTAGGGTTTAAAGATACTGAAAAATATCTTGCCAAGGACTTCTTGTGAGGCCTAGTTTCTCCCTAATTGAAGTCAAAAACATAGCTTCCGTGGTGACCAGTTTAGGTTCTTAATTTAAGCTGTACCAAAAACCCCATAGCGGGTTGGGATTGCGGTGAGTGTATCTATTTAATTGAAGAGTATAAAGTCTGCAGCTGATTCACTGGACTTGCAAAAGAAACTGATGAAACAACTAAATTTTGTCTCATGGGACATTTTGTTATTTCAAAATTACTTTCTATGGGGCTTTGAGCACTTAAGATTTCCTCTGGTCACCTATTGAAGCCAGGAAGAAATTTCTCCTCTTGATCCTGGCAATCTTTTCTCTTCCTTTGTTGCTCCAAAACTCATGTGGTTACACCCCCAAATTTCTCTGAATCAAATAATTTAACATTCCAAGGAAACCACACTTGGGATTGAAGATCTTTATGTAGGAAATGTTTTGACTCACAGGATTTGCATGGCAGTTGCTTGTTTGACACCACCAGGAACAGAAATGTAGTTTCTAGAAAGGAGAATTTTGCTGTCAGTGATAGCAGCTACAAAAAGGTCTACTGAGAACAGGAGAAACAAGGTATGGCTAGATAGCAGATCCTGTTGCTGATTAATAGGAGAGCCATGAAAAATGCTTCATACACTTTCTATGCACTTGTCAGAAACAAAACCTCAGTGGTCGCTGAGTTTCTCCAAGGAAGGGCATAGTTTAAGACTCCAACTTGTACCCCAGCACCAAAGAGGAAGGATGCTGGAAACCCAGAGAAGAAACTTACCCTTTTCCTACCAAGTGGGCTTGCTGTGGCCCAAGAGGCAGCCCAGCACATCTGGAGCAAGCAAGTCAGCCTGAAGCTACATCGCATCTACTGCAGAAAATGAGTTCCTGAACTGAGGTGGTTCGCATTGACAGATTAGTATAACCCCTCCAGGCAGAAGAACACATTCAGCTGTTGGCTGAGGGTCCTATTGTCTTCAGTCATTGTATTTGTCTCTGTGTCAACACGTGTTTTGATAGTTTAGTAGAATATGAGGGAAAACAGATTCATCGTGACTCCAGATCAGCTTGGAGCTACAAACCAAACCCCACAGTTGATAGGCACTGTTGATTTGCTTCATTTAGCTAACAGCAAGTGATCCTGCCCTCAGTACTAGAAATACCATTTGATCAGAGAACAGGATTGGGTTCAATTTTTTTCTCTGTATTTGACCCACTGCATAATCCTGGGTGAGGTATTTCATGTCTTTGGCCTCCATTCCCACTCCCAGGGCTAGTGCGATTGGTTTTCTTTGGAAGCTTTAGCTCTCATGACATGTGCATGTAGTGCCTGGCATTACGGGCCCCCATTCTCAGGTATAACGTCTACACGCTGTCGTAATAGATAAATTGCTACTAATAACACAGCTGCTCTCCATGCTCCCCATCCACCTCACTGCCAATTCCTACATCTGTCATCTCAAAGCAAATATCCTGGAATTATGAAGCCTTGTGCTTTACTGGTTTGCCTCATACAGACCCAGATGACTTTGTGGTAGGAAAAAAAATAAAAAGAAAATGCAGAAGTTGATTACTTAAAATGCTGCAGCTGTTCCTGATGTAGAATTGGCTGTTTACTACATATACAGCTAAACCCGAACAGACAAGATCAGACACAGGGCAAGAAAAAAGAATGTTCCAACATTTTTGTGCGTAACACCAAAAAGTGTCAGGAGACTGCGTGTGCTGGGAACCTTTCCCTCACCAGGTTGAAACCCATGCCTAACCTAGACTTCCCAAAATCCAAGTACCACCAAGACACTCTATCTCCTCCTCCATTGCTTTCCTCTGTGTTTCTTGGTTGGACTCAATGTTCTTAAAGGTCTTTTCCAACCTAAATGATTCTATGATTCTCACCATCAGTCCCTTCACACTTCTCTGTAGGTCACCAGCTGCATGGTCAGTACTTCCCAGGCTGTAGCTCAGACTGCATCTCAGCTGGCATTGGCCTGCCTCTGCCCAAAGTGGGGAGGTGGGGGGACATCCGAGTCACCCAAAGTGGCTGTGGACATCTCCCTGCGGTGAGGCAAGCAGAGCCTGGGCTGTGCCCTGCTCTGAGGGAAGCGGTGCAGACCCCAGTGGTGATACCACAGGCCAGTTCTTGGGGTGGATCTCTAGCCACAAGTAGCAGATCAGCCTTGGAGGCCCAAAGAGGAACAATTTCATGGTCTCTGTTTTGCCTTTCATTGCCTTTCCCTCTTGAAAACATGCATTACCTGAGCACATAAACTTGTCTTTCCCTGATTTTGTGCTTACCAGCATGACTTGCATGTATGTACCTATTCTTTCTTTTCCTGGTACCTGCTCTGATTACTGTCCTCATGACTCCTTATGAGTGTTTGCCTCAAAGGACTGAGGACAGTCACCACTGCTAGTCACACCATTGCTACCTGTCCTGGTAACTACTCCTCCTGCTAGCTGAGCCTTCCTCAAACATCTGGAGAAGGATGTGACTGTGCAAAAGCAACAGCAGGAACGGCATTGCATGTGGCAGACTTCCCATCCCTGACACAAACCATTGCTCTCTGGTGCTGGTCCTGGGTCACGGCCGTGTGAGGGCAAATCAAATGCAGCAACATAACAACTGGAAAAAGACAGTATTTCCAGGTTTCTGTGCATGAACTCTTCTCATCCCATTCATGCACCATCTCACACCAAAGTTGATTTTAGTCTGTTTCTTTCATAGTTTTGAGGTCTCTACTAGCAGCAAATCTGTGTGGAGATTTATAAATAGATTATATGTGGAAAATTGCTGTCAACATCTGAAAATACACAAACATTAAGACAGAAGTGCTTGGAACCAGAGACAGTTCAAGAAAAGTTATGGCTTGAACTTTTGTCCATTGACTGAAACATTTTTAATTGTTTTAAGCTAGCTTGTTGTGGAATGTTTTCATAACCTGAGACATAACATATGCTGCACATTATTTGTTTTATGCAAGTGACTTTAAAATAACTCATCATGTTTCAATATCATGGCTGCATGTCTGAAACTTCCCAGGAAAGCAATTGTGTTTATGACAAAAGTTTGCATGAAGTCTATTCAATTTAAGGAGTGTGGTATAGCTCTGGTTCATATAATTTTTGTAGGGATGAACAGTTGTGCTTTAAGATACCGTGATGACTCACATCCACTGGCAAAAGTTGGTATAAAATGAAAGCCCGTATTTCTAGGTTTCTGTTCCTTATTCACTAATTGCAAGCTACAAATGGACTGATTTGCGGAATCTGAGCATCTCTAGCTTTCATTTATCTCAGTGAGACTTCTTTGATTTTAGTCACAGATGATGATCAACTCTTCTGCAAAGCACAACTCTTAACCTCCCTGTTCACTGTTCTGTAAAATATTGTGAGATTGCCACCTAGCTCATGAATACTTAATCATGCAATGAAGCTTTAATATTTTGAGGTTCTTAGCTGAAAGGCACTGTGTCAGGATAAAGATTTACCTCTGGACTATGGACCTGCTCTGTTTTTTGCAAAGTCAGTCTGACCAAAGTCAATGCTATCCCTTTTTCTGATCTGAATTTCAGGGTTCTGCAAGCTGTTTCTCTTTCTGTAGGAGACAATGATGATTGAGACAAGTGTCTTTGAAACAGGACTGTTCGTTTGCAAAAAAGATACATATTCCTTTGCTCAGAGCTCCAGGTTTCCTGTGGTGAGCACTCAGCATACAAACTCCCTTCCTCATCTGTTCTCGGGGCGATGCCATGTGCCTGCGTTTTACAGAGTCCAGTGTTTTGCAAAATCATTGGTACAAAGGACTGGGAGAGGGTTCAAGAGCCTCTTGCACTGAACAGAGATCAAATACACTTAGATCATCAACAGATGTCTGTCTGCCCTTGGAGGTCTTTCAGACCTCTGAGAATAGACTCCACAATATTCATATGCCTGTTCTTGTGCTTCCCTGTGTGGAAAATTAGGAAAAAAGCCTTCATATCCAATTAAGTGGATTCCTTCACATCATTCCCTCAGTGTAGAGCAGAACATGCAGAATAATTGATCCCTGCCCTCTTTATTAAAAACATTTCTATATTAAAAGACCTTTATCATGTTTCACTCTTACTTTTCCAGACTAAACAAATCTAGTTCCTCAACGCTTCCCTGTGGCATTTTTTTCCCAAGCATGTTTCTCAGCCCTCCAGACACTTGGTGCACTCGTCAGCTCTCTATAGCTTTCTCAAACAGTGGTCACCCCAACTGGATGTGTGTCTCTAGCTGGAGTCTGAGCACATCCCCCACAGTTCCCTTTGTCATTTGGGCACTTTTCCCACGGAAACAGCAGCGTTGCACACAATAAGCCAACTCTGCACATGCAGGTTTGTGTTGTGTGTCTATCTGCTCTGGGATCCGTACAGCTATCGGAAATAATCAGAGTCAGTTACAGAGATACAGGTGCTCCTCACCCCACCCCAGTTTCAGAAAGGCGAACCCCAACTGCTGGGTTGTCAGCAAAATGCTTTTGCTCATTGAAGTTGCAAATCTCTGCTAGCTGGCTGCCTGCTTTCACTTCCACAGACTTGGAGGCAACACCTATAGTGCACTACATCTTGACCGAAGTCATACGTTTTAAACGTTTGGAAGTTCTGTCTTAATGAAAATTAGAACAAATAACGTGTTTTAATGAAAATGTAAAATTATCAGAGAAGGTCTTCTGAATGTCTCCCTTGGTATTGCCAGCATTTCAGCTTGTTTTATAAAGAATTTGATTAGCTGATAGATAGATAAAAGGTTAGGTGTCCTCCACAGAGTCACAGGGAAACACCATCAGAGAAATGTTGTAAGTACCATGGCAAATGTACAGAGATGATTTTTTGAGAAGGCTTATTTGTTTGCTGTCCTCTTCAGTGAAGGTCAACAAATTCTGTGTCTTGAAGGGCTGAGCGAAGCAAAACTTGGAGCTGTCAAAAAAAAGAGTTTACATTTTAAAGTATAGTGATGCAACACGACATTCAAAACAACAGATAATGGGGAGTTACGCAGCCTGGAAGCTTTCATCCGATCTGCATCAGATTTTGCTTCTTTTCAGTACTTCAGTGAGGTGTCAAGTGCTGGGACATGGGCAGAACAAGATGCAGCACAGACACAGCTGCCTGGCAGGGGTCTCCTGGCATTCAGGGACAACTGTGGCAGTGCAGGAAAGACCAGATTGCTTTTGGCTTGCGATGCTCTCAGCTCCCACCGAGAACCTGGTATTTGTGGGTGATATTGCATCCAGCTTCAAACCTGGCCACCGTGCTGTTTATCAGTGGTTGAATCCTAGGGAGCAGGAGAGGAAGGGGGAGAAGCTGCAATCAACCTCTCAGCAAAATATGGAAAATATGGAAAATGTGGAAATTAAGCCCAGAGGCTTAATTTGGAAGGAACAGCGATCTCCAAATTTTTGTGGACACGAACACAAGTGTGAGATATGTCAGCTGTTTTCATGCCATTTACTGAAGTGGAAGAGCAGCTGGGAGGATCTCTTTTGTCTTTTAAACTAGAAAAAAAACCCCCAAAAATTAGAAGTTGAGACTTTTTTCTCAGAGTGTGTTAATCACACTCAGAAGTAACTGAATATCCATTTCTTGTTTCTCAGATAATCACTAATCCAATTCCTAGTTGCGCTCTTTTCTTAAAAATTAAACAAGAGGGCATCATAAAACAAGAGGTATTGCTTTGACAGCAAAATATTTATATGAAGCTTTACAGTTTCTGGCCATAAATGAGCAGATACATGAGACAGGAGATTTTGATTAAAACCTGGTGAAATTAGTTTGGATTTTGGGACTTTTATTAAACTGTCTGGTCAAAAAGGATAACGTGTTGAGAAAAATTTTTGCTGTTGGATCAGTTTAGGCACTTTTTGCACTGCCAGAGTCTTGGGCCTTGAATCTGGTTTTGTTTCCATCAGTTTTACCCTAACGTTTCTCTGTTGACTTGATCATTTCTCATTTACATTAACGTTAAGTGAGATCAAGAATCACTTTGCCTTCAGGAAACAACAGAATAGCCATTAGGGAAAATATAAGACTGCACTTAGTAAAACTACCCAGTGTTTTGTTTTGAATGTGGGAAAACATAACAGGTTTCTGCAGGTGTTTCTGGAGAGTTAGCAGAATATTCTTTGTCACGTGCTCAGATGTAATGGTCTTAATCACAGTGTATGGCTCTCCAAGCTGCCACAGGACATTTAATATGTTCAAAGAGGTGTCCCTGTTCCCCTGTAAAAGCTGAATTTACTTTTACAGCCGTAACCCATAATGCAGTGGGAGAACAGCATTAATAACCATTTCATCGGGGCTGCAGAAATCTTTTGCGCCTCTCCAGGGAAGAAGCAACTTTTTCTTCCATAAGTGGCCAAAGCGTTACCCTTGGAAGCTTTCGCTCCTGGGATCCAAATGCTTTCTTGCACTCATAACCTGTGCTACCTAATTGTTCTCCTGGGGAGCAAAAGTAGGTTGGTGGGTTGGGTTTTGGTTCATAGTTGTTTCTGGCTTTGTTTGAACATTTGAAGGCTGTAGGTATGCACAGTACTCAAACAGGGAAAATGTCAGTCATGGTTAGTTAGTGGGAGCAGCGGGAATTATGAAGTCTCGAGGAAAGTCTCAGGAAGGATCATACAAAGACTCCCTAGAAGTGTATGCAGAGCTGGAAAGGGTTGGGTGTGCTCCTCCCATACATGTGTGCAGCTGTTCTGTCCTGAACACTATCACGGGCTGCTAAACGTTTTGCTGGTCCTAAAAAATCTCAAAATTACCTCCTTTGATATTGTTAGCTTGGTCTTGATTTGTTCAGAGGAAGCAAGGATTCAAAGGTCAGCAATGCGTGGTTTTGAAACACCAAGTGATGACTGTCTCTCCCACAAACTTGGAGAGAGGAATCACAGTTCCTGCCATTTTTAAATACTTCTCACATTGTCTTATGGTTTACTTTGCTCATTTTACTCAACTTTCCCTATGAGAATTTTGGTTTTTTAAATGTACTTTGATCTCAGACAAAATTTGATGGAATTATTACTATAATAATGCATCATATGCATGATCTTCAACACTAACCTCAAGGCAGCTTACCTCCTACTGGGAAATGAAGTTGCCTGTCATGAGCAAGAATCAGGTCACTTGATCTAAATGCCTAATTATGGGGTTTAGTACTTAGTTTTTGGATCCCAATTTTGGCCTATAAAAGTTAAATAAATCCTAGATTTAATTAACATCAATTTAATTAGCACCAATTAGAGGCCTTAGTATCAATTTTACTTAAGCACTGCTCCATTCACATCAGAAAAGACACTTCTGATACCCAGCAGTACCAAGACTACAGAGCCTTTCAGTGGTGTTTCTGCACCCTATAAATCAGAGAGAGGTTCAAGATAACCAGGTCTCAGAGCAGTGGGCTCATGCAGCCACGTACAAACTTTGGGCTGCCGATGAGCTTGTGTAGCACACCCTACTGAGTGTGCAAAGTGTAAAGTACAGGCATTAATTCATATGGTTCCTAGCCCAAATCATCTGAAATACTGCTATTCATGAGGCTTTGGTTACTATATGAATATTCCTTAAATATTCATTTTCTTTTCTTTCCTTCCTTTCTTTTTTTTTTTAACAGTAGTTCCAATGCAGCAGCTCTAGGACTGGAAAACAGGACTTTTGAGGTTTATTCCTAGTTCTTTCACTGCCTCACTCTTGCCTTTACTTACTCTCTTGAGCTACAGCTGGGAATTAGATCTAGTCAAGGGCTAGTTCTACAGTTAGGACTTTGTCTAAGTTGTCTGATTTACTGAGATCTGGTCTACATTTTTCAGTTCCTATCAGCCTCAGTGGCCAATCTGAGAGAAAATCTGGCTTTTTCTCAGTCTTTTCATCTTTTAGATGATTACGTGAGGGCTCATCTACCTCTCAAGAAACTCTGAGACTTCTTAATTATTAGCAATATAATCTGTCTGCGATTAAAAGTGGGTGTTTCCTAGATATCTTTTGCTGAGGAAAAGGATGAATATATGGAGGAAATGAGGAAATATTTCAGTGAGGTCAAAGATATCCAGCATGTTCCGCAGGTCGTCTGTCAAGGTTGAATAGTAAGACTGCATTACGCAGCATGCACAAGCAGCTCTGTAAACCATGTTCCTATTTAAAAACATTCAAGTGGAACAAACTTACTTTTTCATGTCACAACCGGGATCATATTCACATTTCAGCAGTGGGAAGGAAAAGATAAAAGCCTTAATTCAGCTTTCACCATGCTGGAGATTTTCTGTGGCTCCACCTCTGCCCCTTCCCCTGTCCTCATTCCCAGTATTTTTGAACTCTGCCTGTAATGCATTTCAGTGCTTGCCAAGATAGCCCCAACGAAGGGTGAGTTAATGAGCACATCTGGCCAGGAATGAGTGATGATGCTCTGTGACCCACCCACTCAGCACATCTGGTGGTCGTGGCCATGGATGGGGAACCTTACCGAGTGTTAAGGCTTCTACAAGGAAAGAGGATTTTTGCTGTCTATGGCTGGATTTATTGAAAAGACCCAAATCCGATTGGTTATATAAAGGGGCTTTCAAGTGAATGGGAGAAATGTCTATAAATAAGTGTGCACAACACGCACAGACACGCATATACACTTTTTTATATAATTACAGTATACTGTCAATGAGTAAGAATTTGGACTGCCTAAAAACTGTCTTTATAGATAATTAGTCCCAAAGGCCCCAAGCTGGTTAACCATCGGGGCATCCTGCAAAAGACCTTTCTTTGGTCAGGGCTTTTTGAAGGGGCTGAATGTACATTCTCTCTAAAGGGAGGAGAGGATGAAAAGGGTTTATGTGCTTGGTTGGCAGAGTTCCTTTTTGAAGTGATTATTTTAAAACTGCTGGATTATTTTTGTCTTTCTAATGATGAATTAAGGTGTCCAGACACTTTTGCGAGCATCTTTTTTATATTATTTATATGTAAATCAATAAATACCAACGCTCTGCTCTTGTTTTCCTTTGCTGGTAAAAAAAAAAAAAAAAAAAAAGACGACGGATTTTTCAGACAGCACAATGAATCATCAATGAAGTGAAAACACTGGGCAAATTCTCTTTTGTTTAAGATAATGGCCTGTACACAGTTCAGACCAGCACATTTTTCATGGGATGCAAGGGAGCAGTTCAAAGAATTGGCACGGAGTGTGTCCTGCATATTCATGAGGCTGGGCAAGGAGGTGAAGGTACAGGAGAAGGCAAAAAAGCAATGTGAGGATAGAGTGGAATGTGGAGCGAGTTACCACGGTATCCTATTTTACTGCTGTCTGACGTAAAGCTCCTTTGCTTTTACACAACCGCTGGAACTGAATGGAAGGAGCTCAGGGCATAAATAATGAATGTGTCTTTTACACGTTAAGAGAGGAGAATCTGCACCTCGTCACAGAAATAATGTGCCCCTCTCTTCTCTCCCCAGTCTCCAGCCTGTGTTCCCGAAGTCAGTCAAGATCTTATCCAACAGACAGAGGAGAAACTCAAAAACAGCCCCTGCAAAGAGCTATTCTCTAACTGTACAAAGTAAGTATAACTCGATACCCAAAGATTGCAGGGCTGCAGTCAGCAGCTTGTAAGGAATGTGTCAGGTAAAGAGAGACACTGCAATTTGAACCTGAAGCAGGTATCTTCGGCTTACGGTCATAATCCTAGAGGCATAGCTGACAAGCGGTGAAGTCATTTCATCTGAACAAAATATAATAAATATTTCCATGCCATTATATACACTACACACAGGCACTTAGTGTTTCAGGTATTTGACAGAGTGTTCTAGCCAAGTAAACCAGCCATGGATTTCATGCTGTGTGAAAAGAGCTACAATGATAACGTATCCAAAGAAAACATCTCTGTTTCAAAGTGAATAAAAATTAAGTGGCTATACAGTCCATTTAGACAGAGGAATGTGCAAACTTGCTCCACATGGCTTTTCCAGAAAATCTTCACCAGGAGAATGGGGCTTTTTTAATGCTTTCTGTCTGTCTGTGACGTTCAAATGAACGTGCATTATTTCATCCTTTGTCTGGGAAAAGGCTTATCAGTTTTTGTAGCGGCGAGGCGATTTGTGCTATTATGCGCTAAAGCTCCAGGTATGCAACCTGCATTTGCAAACACTGACCCAAGTACGTTCATGCCAGTAGATCATAAACCAATAAAAATATGAAAAGGAGGGATCATCGCAAGCTGGCCCATGCGGTTTCTGGCTGAACACGGTTTGTTTTCCCTGAATGATGTAATGGAGATTTGTAAAATTCGCTCCGCTGTCATTCATTGTTTTGACTCATTTCATTGACCTTTTCTGTTTTCAGTTATTCTTTGCGTTGGTAGGAGATGTGGGTTATTTCTGGCCTTCTCTTCTAACAGAACCAGTTTCCTCGCATTGGCCTGGTGTCCTGTAGGGATGCTCGTATAACTCGCACCAGTTGCGTGTGCCAGTCCCAATGACAAAGGCAGAGCTGTGCTCGACACAAACCCCCCTGATCCCTGTTTCCAGTTCTCAAATCGGTTTGAAAGCTGACGGTTCCCTCTAAAATGCACTTTGTTGTTGCCAAAGAGGGGAACTAAAAAGCAAACAACTGCTGAAAGGCTGCTATTGTTCTTTAAAATACGTGCAGCTTTTAATTAACTGGATGGAATAGGCTAGCGTTGGACACCACTTAATTCAGGCTCGTATTCACCGACAGCCATTCCTTCGTCTCAGCTGAAACAGATAAATGAGCCAGGTTTGAGACCCTGTTAATAAATATGCTGATCATTTCACATGGACTGAAATGGGGTCAAAAGGAAGTTTTAAAAACTTGCTGTTGGTATTTACTAAATGTACTGAATAATGTTAATTTTGGAAGAGTTCACCATCAGACCAAAAAAGGGAGGCATACATACAAGTATGAAGCTAGCTATCCTGCAGAAGCAGGAATGAGGATGACTTTCAGACGTGTCTTCATAGATAAGATCAGTCTTTCGGAGAAATGCATGTATAACTCTAAACTTCTGCTCTGACCTTTAATATTTTGATTGTCTGCTCCTGCCCCCCTCCAACTTCCCCTATAATTTTGGGTTTGAATTTGGACATTTGTTAAAGCTCGTTAAGACTTACTTTTTTATTTTGTTTTGTAAGTTTGAATCCACTTAGGGGAAATTGTATGATCTGTGTCCAATCAAAGCTAATGAAGACAACAACAATTTGACTTCTGAATACTGAATATGTGCAAATGCCTGCCTCTTCCAAATTGATGGTGCAAGAATTATTACCAAAAAAATATTCAAACAGCTGAGAAATTCCAAAAACTTTTGAATAGTAGTTCATGAACAGGGAGGAACTAAACTGAGGAGACACATTAATCATGGTGAACCACGCCAGGATAAGATATAGATTATCCATTCCTAAAACAGTGTAGTCCTTCAGAGAGGATTTTGTCCTCCAGCAAAATCTAGAAATGTGTCTACATACCCTTAGATACAGACACAAAAGTGTCTGTATACACCAAGACAGAAATACTCATTTCTTGTGGGCATTTTCCACCCAGAACCAAGTTTTGTCCCCACCAATGCTGCCAGCAGAGGTGGATACAGAAGCCTCAGTGAGAAAAGCAAGAACCAAAACCAGCAGGTCAACAACCCCCCCTGTTAAACAACGTGACCGCCTTCATCTCGGCTCAGCCCATCTTTTCTTAGTTCTGAACCCTGGGCTGTCCTTATGGGATATCTGTTGGTCCCTGGCTGCCTGTTGTCTGTCACAAGCAACATATTTATTTCTCACATTTGCAGATTGGTCTTTTTACTCCTTTATTCCTTTTATTACGCAAAAGATTTTGCATCCACTGTGTGAGCCCCAAAATTGCTTTCTTGACCCATAAACAAATCCACATCCCTGTTCAGACTTTCTTTCCTCTGTTTTACTCTGCAAAGCACAAAGCTGTTAGGAAAATCCCTCTGACCTTAATCACAATTGTTACTTCTTCTGTATAGCAGGATTTGAAATCGATTTTCTTTTTCTCAAAGAACACCTCTGATGGCCCCTCTTTGACAGAAATGCGCTTCAGCCAGAAATTTGCAATCCAGATGTAAACATCCCCAAAGTTTAGCAGCTCAGTTCCTGAGGGTGTTGTGTTAAGTCAGTCTTAATTTACTAACAGAAGCAAAGATATTTGTTGTCTACTAACAGCCTTTGTAAAAGTCCACTGAAGCCAGTGGGAGATGCTCTGTTAATTTTCAGCAAGCATAACCAGTACATATTACTATTCAGCTGGTATAAGGCCTCCTGTTATGAAATACATTAAACATATAACTTTGTTCCAAGATGGAAACCGTGAGTAAAATAAAGTACAAAATAAAGTAGAAGTTAAATGATCCTACCATAGAAGTCTGGATTTTCTCCTCTTGTTTTGTTTCTATTTTGCTCCAAGTTCAGGATTATAAAATGCTTATATATCCTTTTCATCTGAGATAGATCTGTCCTTGACCACCTCAGTGGAGAACCATTCCAAGAATACCTTAACAGCATGTACTTCGACAGGTTTCTCCAGTGGAAGTGGTTGGAAAGGTAAGTGTCACTTCTTTTTTTTAATTAAAAATTAATACAAAATATTTATTTTCATTTTCCATGCAAAACCTTTAGAAAACATTCAAAATGTGACAGCTGAGATAGTACATGTTTTCTCCCTTTGTCTTCAAGAAAAAGACAGTTTGGCCTGTCTTCAGCATTACTGTGCCTTATCCTAATGTTTGCCATTTATGGCCCTCTCTGTGCAGTGATTCTCTCACTCTTTTCACTGTTCTCCTTCCAGAAGGTCCATCATTTCCCTGAGCTGTGCTCCAGGGAAGCTCTCCCAGACAGCTCCAGGAAGGCTTTCCTAATTTTCATATTTGTTTGTAAGTGTTCATTGTTAGAATGTTCACAAGGAGGTAATGGCTTTAGCCACAGGAAGATGCCATATAGAAAAGTCATGGTTATGTTGGCATTAGACTCAATTTAACCATGAGCTGAGTCTCCAGCTATGACCATCCAATGAGCACAATTGATGTCTGGGATAGGATAGTGCTCCTTCATCCTCCATGAGTGTACTTATACCTCTAAATACTCCCCAGCCCCTCCCTTCCCTCTTAAGGACACCACACTCCTGAAGGTGACATGCTCCAGCAAGCAGCTTGGGCACCTTTTTTTGCACAGTATCCTCGTGCACAGCAAGTGAATAGGACAAGACCTACAGCCTATTAAAACAAGGAATCCAAATCTCCTCTGCAATCTGAGAAACGTCTGCAGCCAATTTCATTGTAGGCCGTGTCACAGTGAGCTACTCATGGCACAGCTTGAAGGACACATTGCACTTCTCTATAACCTACCCTTGTGCATCTATAATGCTAAACGTCAGATATACATCCAGTTTCTGGCTTTTGCATTTGCAAACACTGTGCCTAAGCAAGACTGAAACAGATGCTGCTCTCTAGGAAGTAAAGAATAAAAGAGAAATCCAGCCCAAAACACCAGGGAGCCAGTTTTGGCTTCTGAAGCTCAAGTGTTTGGCTGTTTAATGGTGTTAGGTACATTAGGCACATTAGATATGATTAAAGTACATTCGCAACTTCACTTGTCTTTCTGTTTAGCTATGCTCTGAATATGGTGACTTTTCATCTGGACCAGTTATTGCTGTAAACAGACAAAATTATGGCATATAGGTCCTCACACAATATTTGTTGGCTAGACATTTCTGAGCACTTTTAATAGCCAGGCTGCCTTAGTGGGTATTAATCCTGCAAGGAAAGAGGCCTTTGCCTTCTCCTCGGCTGTAGCAGATGGACACTAGTGGGTAACAGTGACCTTGAGCTGAGAGAAGCCCCAGTTTCCACAAATGGAATTAATTACGGCAGATGAGTTAGGGCCAGATCCTAGAGCGGTGTGTATCAGCATGATGCCACGGAGATCAAAGGAGCTGTGCCAGTTGCTCTCCCTGGAAAGCCTCAAAGCTGCTGCACAAGAGGGAAGGGAAGCGGTGGGCAGAGGGGAGAGCCATTTCATGCCAAGACGTGCTCCACATGCCATCTTTACCGAATCCAGCATTTACTCTTCCATTTCAATTAAAAACACAACAGATGATTCATCTCTAGCCAGGCTATTTCCTATCTATTTTCACATTCGGGATAAGGAATTTTCTCAAATGCTTTGAGGATTTGGGTTTTCCATTCCCCCCAAAAACGTGACAAGCTATTGGATGTGCCTGGCTTAAGAAGCTGGGAGAACTGGTTTTAGGATTAGCAAAGAGATGTTAATAGCACAGAGTGATCAACAGCTCCTTCTGGCTCCAACAGAGGAGTCAAGCAGTCCGTTTATTCCAGGGACATTGCTGAGCATGTAGTTATCACTGTTAATTGTCGCTTTTAACCCCAGTAGCATTTTCAGTATCTTCACAGAAGCCTGAAAATAGCATCTTTTCCTCTTCCAGTTTTGGCCTTCTGTGTATTTTTCTTCCCCCACTTTTGAAAGCAATAATGAACATAGATGAAACAATTCACTTTAACATTTATTCCTTATTGTCATCAACTTCATCATCACTGTTGTGGGAACAGCCACGTTATTGTGCTCCCTCTGCCGACTGGCTGCCCGCCAGAGGAAAACAAAGCTGGTAGGAATATTCATATCAACTGCTAATACAATTGTAAAACTTCGGTGATGGAGCAGTGGATACAAAATTGGATCTCTCTGACTCTAGGGTTCTTCTTCTGTCACGGTATAAAACTTTGATGGTAACAAATGTGGTATAAGTTAGATGCAGGGCTGGAGCCCTTTTGGTAGAGCAGAATTTTGTGGGAATCCTGTGAGATCATCTAGTGATCATGTCTAGTGATCGTTAGGGAGCACGCTGCCCTCAGACAGACAGACAGACAGACTTATTTAACCCTTAATTTGGTCCTTAAAAGGGAAGAGATGCTTTTCCTCCCTTCTTGCCCGTGATGCTCTCCCAGGAGGCAGGTACCCCAGGGATGGAGCCCAGCTTCCCGCTCTCCCTTCCTGGGAACGGGACCTAACCCCACATCTCTGGTTCCCAGGATTCTTTCTTTCCTTGTTTCACATCAGCTTCCTGTTTTACTGAAGGTCAAGAAACCAGAAATATTGTTCTGGCAGAAGGAATTTTGGATCTCTTTTTCTCAGCTTGAAATCCAAGCAAAGCAGTAAAGTGTTAACCCAGCACTACCCTTAAAAAATTCCTATATATCATGAGAATTAATATCTTGTTGGAAGCTCTAAGGCCTACTCTTTGCTTAACAAAGGCCAAAGCTATATAATGGAGATTCAGAACCCTCCTTGGTCCTAAGATGCTAGCAGAAATTATACTGATGACTCACTAATGTGTTGTATTTTATTACAGCTTAATATGTTGGAATTGAAAAGTTCAAGCCATACATAGTATTGAAGTAATGTAATTACATAATTATATATTATATTATATAATATTATTACCTTGAAATAATGTGATTATATAATATTTATCTATTTTCCTTTTCAAAAGTATGCTCTGAAATAAATAAATCACAGAGGATGCATTAAATGTAGTGTGTCTCTTTTTTTTTTTTTTTTTTTTTTTTTTTTTTTTTTTTTTCCTGCCACCCATAAACAAAAAACACCTTTTGG
>VXBL01004416.1:0-44793 GCA_013400195.1 Aramus guarauna | reverse complement strand
AGGGGGTGTTTTAAATGTAGTGTTTTTTTTTTTTTTTTTTTTTTTTTTGTAATTTCCTTTTCTTCCAGGCAACCAGTAACGAAAAACACGTTTCGGCAGTACAGAGTACTTGGGAAAGGTGGCTTTGGGGAGGTGAGTAATTCTGAAAGTTTCTGTTAAGAGTGTTTCTTACTTCCTAGGCGTTGCAGGTTACAGGTGCCTGATGCGACGGAGGCTGATTTTCATTAATTGCTGACAGTTTTACTTAACCTCTTGTGAGACTGTAATCTCGAAAGAACACTTTGGAGAATTATTTTGTATTTGACGGTTGCATTCACAGAGGAAGTAGGGTCACACCCTTATTTGTATTTTACTGAGGGCTGGAGGTCACTTGCCGAGGCAGCAGAGCCAGAGGAGGTGCGGACAGGCTTTATCGAGCAGATTACAATCTACAGACAAAAGGAGGTGGGACAGGAAGCAGGCGGAGGAAAGTGAAATAATTAAACCAATATTACACAGCAGGTTTGGAAACAGTAGTCGGTTCCCCAGCTGCCCCCGCCTATGCCTTATTCGCTACGCTGCCGTCTCTAACCTTAAAAGGACTAAATCAGATGAGATCGCGAGGAGCGACCCAGACACAGCGTTTGCTTCGACCTACCCAGCGTTTGTTCTCTTTGATTCGCAGGTCTGCGCTTGCCAAGTCCGAGCGACGGGGAAGATGTACGCCTGCAAGAGATTAGAGAAGAAGAGAATAAAGAAGCGGAAAGGCGAATCCATGGCACTAAATGAAAAGCAGATTTTAGAAAAAGTCAATAGTCAGTTCGTAGTGAGTATTGAACTCCCTATGCTCAGCTCCCTGCTCACCTGCTGAGCACTGTCTCTTGTTGGATCCGATCTCTCTTCCAACTCCTGCTACAAGAAAGGTGCCAGAAGCTGACTCCTTGCGCTTTGCACCTCAGTCCTGCTCCACGCACCTTTGCCAAGCCTTATTTTAGTCTCTGGTCTGTGAGAAATGCGCTGAACAAGGTGCCTGTTTCTACCATGGGAACATAATACATTTTACAGCCTTGACTTGCATCAGGGCTGCATCAGGCTGAGCTATTTTTATCCAGCGTGATTACCTGAATTCCCAATGTCTGGGAGAGAGGCGCTTGGAGGAGACTGAAGGAGATTCAACCAAAATAGATTGGCTAGTAGGAGCATCGAGCCAGTGACGTGGAGCTGGTCTGCCTGACGTAGGGCTTTCCTGAGTCCTGCCAGCTCTTGTGTCTCTTTAAAAACTTCCCTTAGATTTAAATAAATAAAAAAAAAAAAAAAAGAAAGAGGTGTTGTTAGCTCAGCATCTGTCATGTTCTTTATACTTAATTTAGGAAACACTGTGAATACAACAGATGCAAGGTGTTTACTTACCTCTGGCAGAAGCAAAGACAATGGCACATATTGAAAAGTGATGGATAGCTTTTGGGTTGTCTGATCCTTCCTGGGGCACCCTCCAGAGCCTCGCAGGGGTGATGCTGACCTTCATGCCTCAGCGATGGTCTGTTTGATCACTGCAGGGCTGGGCTATCTGGGCCTTCCTGGGAACCTACCGAGATGATAGGGTTTTGACAGCTATTCAGCAAAGCAGTGCAGCAGGAGGTGTAGATTCCCTTGCTTATTAAGATTTCTCCTATGTGGAAAAGCATGCCTGGAACTAGCATGTTTGTCCAGCCTGTGAAGCTATCCGAGCATTAACCTTGAGAGTTTCTGATGATGAATAGACTGGATTCAACAAATAAATCTATAAAATCCTAACATCTGATTTTTCTGTACTTTTGAAATGTGTGTTTGCTGTTGTGATAAGGCCAGTATCAAATTCAGTCGATATATTTTTTTCCTTTTCTAGAGAAAATCTTTAATGAAGAGTTAGTGCTTTCTTCTTAGCAGCTAACTGAACTGTCACAACTAAGCTACAAATGTTTTTCTAGGTCAATTTAGCCTATGCCTATGAAACAAAGGACGCACTGTGTTTAGTTCTGACTATAATGAATGGAGGTGACCTGAAGTTTCATATCTACAACATGGGAAACCCAGGCTTTGAGGAGGAAAGAGCTTTGTTTTATGCAGCAGAGATTCTTTGTGGCTTAGAAGACCTACACAGAGAAAACACTGTGTACAGGTAAGCACTCTCTAGAGACTTAGGACATATAAATTTGGGTAGAAAAGAATTGCCTGCATCGTCCCTACTCATTGTGGTGCTGTACAGCTTAGATGTCTCTGTGCTTTGGCTGAAATTTTGCAGAACCTTGTACAAATACAGTATGATTCAGTAATCATGGAAGGAAGCAGTTGCTTCACTAAATACATCCTGTCTGAATTACACAGAACTAACACAAAGCTCCCCAAACCCTACCTCAGCGTGCACTGGGTGACATAGAAAATTATAAAAGTTCCTTTAAAGGGATTTCATTACGGAATGTAGTTTCTAGTTGGCATGAAATGGAGATCGTTCCATTCAGGCCTCTATTTTAATTAGTTAGATTATATTGCATTAGGGGCTGTGGCTCATCAGCTGTGGAAAAACCATCTCTCCTATCCCAGAAGGACCGCAGTTAGCGCAGGAGAGTGTTTGAGACCCAGGGAATGGATTTACGCTCTAGGACATGATCTAGTTTGATTAGCTAGATTGGATGGTGATGGTGGCCGTCGCGTGCCAGCCGTGGAAGGAGGCACATTCACAGCCGTGCGACGGAGGTGTCCTGCTGGCAGCATCCCCCCCGCCGTGGGTGCAGCCAGCGGGCAGGGCGCTGCCCGGAGCGGTGACGGGCAGCCAGCTTCCAGAAGGACAAATTTCAAGTTCTCAGCTTCCAGTCTGGCTTTCAGCTCTATACAAGCACTTTTCCAGGGCATCATAGCGTTTATTTGCTGGATAAGCAGGGTGATTGCAGACAGAGTTCTTGTGACTCCAGGAGGATTTTTCTTTTTTTTTTAATCAATGACCAATGTAGTTGTAAACAATATTTAATGTTTGTCTTCATCATCCCAGCTTGTGAAATCATTATTGCTGGCATTCACAGCAGAAGAGGTCCTGTAAATTGATGAAAGAACTTCCAAGGATGATGATTAATAGACAATAATATGTTATTTTTAAAAACTAAGCCACGCTTTAAATCATTAGATATGCCCATGTATAATAAGCATTATGCATATGCTTGTATATAGAAATTATGATATTGTTCCTTGGAGGAGATCTCTATCAAACCACCACTTGTTTGCCTCACGGTGACTCAGATCTTGCTAGCTGCCATAAGGAGGGCAGACAGATAACATGCTGCTTTACTTGGCGCTGGCCCAAGAAGGAGATTTCTTTTTTTTCCCAAGGAACAAAATAGAATTAAATGTTTAATGTCAATTAAAAAATGAAATGATGAGTGACGTATCTGTCTTCCCTTTTCTTTAAAAAACATCCTACCACATTCAAAAAAGTTTTAGGAGGTATTAGGAGGTATTTAGGAGGTGTTTCTTTAAAAAGTACTAGATCACAAGCATCCTTTATCAATGAAAATGACTGGTACATTCATAACAAGGCTGGTAAAATGCCATACTAATGCCACTTTCTAATAAAACAAATTAGATCTGGCCACCTAAAACAGTACATGGCTCTGAGAGAAATGACATCCTACTTCCTTAAGCAGTTGTTTTCATGTTATTCCTAAGAGAGCTGCTAGTTTACACCTCAGATGGCACATTCATTTTGGTGATGAATGATATTATATCCTTATAGGTGACATTTTCTAGCAGTATTTTAGGAGCATCTACAGAGACCCCTAATTTGTAACACCACAGTGTGTTTTGGGACCTGTGAGAAGTGCTATATAGGTCAATAAAATATAGCAGCTAAATGCTACCGCTTTCTCAAGGTGAATAATTCATCGCAAAACACTTATTCCTCAGACTTAATTTCATTTTCTATGAACAAAATGCTGCTGAGTAAATCACAGCATTGGAAAATACAACCCCATCTCACAGGCCAGTGACGCACGCTGTGGACGTGACCTGAGACAGCAACCAGGCTCAGAGTCAGATTTATCTAATTCAGAATTCCCTTGCTAAATATGGCGCTTACGTTACCTTTCTCAACTGCATCATGTTAAAAAAAAATAAAGGTCAACAGGTTGATTGTTCATGGAAAGCAAAGATACAAAGCTTCTGGTTCTCCTCTAATTATTTATATATATTAAAATCTATAAATATGTATATGTACATATTACATGTAATATGTTAAAATTATAAATATATATATATGATAGCCATACCTGGAAGCTCCAGTCAGTATCAGGATCACATTGTCCTAGGCATTACACAGACATACAGTAAAGCATTGTCCACTGTGATTAATTGAGTTGTTCATGCTGTCCTGCTCAGCCAACCAACGTACCATCGCCTTTCTAGCATGGGCGCAGTGCCAGCAGTTTATGTTTCGGTATATTTAGGCAAGGTTAGTTTTACATTTGGGAAGCTGTACCATTGGGAAGTATCAGTACATGTAACTCTGTCCACCGGGGAGTTTTATTTCTCCTAGACATTTCAGTACAAAAGTCACGTTCCTCCTTGGCACTCGGAAGTGTTGGCCATGCAACAGAAGCCAGCCTTGATCCTGGGGAACCAGAAATCTGAAAACAGAAATGATAACTGACGTCTAGGGGGGGGAGGAAAGACTGCCCTAATTGTCCTAAATCACAGAGGACTGTAAGGACTGAGCTGCTCTTCTCAGAGTCCTCGTGGACTCTCTCATTTTCTCATTCAAAGACAACACTTCCCAACTTGCATGCAGGATTCTCATCATTTGGCCACAGTTACAGCTTTAAGCAGGACCAGTAACTCCTGGAGTGGAAGATGAAGTAACTAATGAAGTCTGAGTTCTTCAAGGAAATAGTTCGTAAGGGATTCGGAATAAATTATTAAAAATAAATAGGAAATGCCCTCAACTGTGTTGCTCCAGCATTGGAAACCTTCTGCTGATAGGCAGGGAAAGCCCACAGTGGTATGTTAAACAAAATCACAGCTTCTCTTCAGCATTTGGCTGCCCTTCACATATTGCAGTATTGTTTATTTGAAAAGTAGGCTTGGTACCACTGGGAACCCAGTGAAGTTTATCTTGTGAGGTCAAGAGGGCCTAAAGCAAGCAAGAGGAGGAGATTGTGCACAGCGATCTATGTTCTTGCTTGAAATAGTAAATAAAAACGAGACAAGTTTTGAAATTTTAATCTCAGCATTGTCAAAACTATAAAATACCCCTCTCCATTCACAGGAAAATTCACGACACTGAAGTGGTACAGCCTGAAACACAGGGCGGGCTCCTGCACAGACTGCGCAATGCGCTGATCTCCTGGTGCGAGGGTTTCTCTTGTACACCCCCCTCCCGCCCCCCCCTTTGCTCTTTGAAAAGAAATGCGTCTTGCTGGGAAGCTAACAGAATCAAGCTGGTTCACAAACGCAAGGAGGCCTTAAGAAAAGCCGAGGCCAAGCACTTCTTGGATGTGCACCAGGCTAAACGCAGCGTTTCAGCAGGAGTCGATCAGATAAAAGTCAGGGCATGATGTTGTCAATTGGAGCCGTACGTGTTTCCCTGCCTCACCCGGCCGTGCTGGTGCCTTAATCAGGCTCCTGAGCCAGCACAGCCTGCTCCCGTCGCACAGCGTCTTTCTGGGACGCTCCCTGCCCAGCACGTCCCTGTCTTCCCCCTGATGCCCCAGGTCCCTTCTCCCAGGCCGGCTTCATTCCTGCTCTGCTCTAGCAGCCGGCTGTGCCTCGTCCCTTCTTAGCGGCACGGCGAGGACGGGAAGGAGCGCGCCTGGCTCCCGCCTCGACAGCAGCCCTCGGCATCCAGGAACGGCAGCGGTGGCTGAAGGTGTGCTCAGCTCCGCGGGTTTGGAAAACAGCCTTGGTCGAGCGAGGGGACTTGAGCATGGCTGGTCTGGGCAGCCTCTAGAAGCAGCAACTGGTGGAGAGGGTTTGGTGCAGACAAACCTTTCAGAAGAATGACCTGCCAAGGCTCTGCTAAATATATGAAAACTGAGATTATTTTTTTCAGGAGTTTATAACTTGGCCAGATTTGGGAATTTTTTTTTTCACAGGAGCAGTAAAAGGCACATCTTTGACATCAGAGTGACCACCTTGCCAATTTTCATGGCGTTCCTCCAAACCACATAGGCACTAGAGTTTCACAAATGTTTGCAAGAAGAATTTTAGTCTGGGCACAGCATTCCCTTCTCTGCCCCTCATTTTCCAAACCCGCTGAAATTATTACACATGCGCACAAGTGCATGTACACACATTCACGTATTTGGTCTGAGTCAGATGCTAGGTATAGAAAATTTGAGCTCAACAGATTGCTATTTCCATTTTCATATGCAAATAAAATATTTTAAAGTTTAAAATTTTTTGTTTAAACAAAATATTTTGTAACAGAAAATGTTAAAGAGATTTAACAACACACAGGACTATAGGGCTTGGTTTACAGGGCTTAAAGGACTAGAAGGATGAGTCCATTATGGAGTGGATTAGGAACTGAAAGCTTGGCTTAGTGAAAAAATGTAGCTCCAGTTTAGAAAAAGACATATGGTTTCAGTCTATCCGTGAAGTGAGTTGTAGAAAGTTGTATTGGTTTCATGAGTTCCTTGCTGTTTGAGTTGACACTCAATTGGTTTATTACGAGTAATAAATGCACTCGCACACTGTCGTATGGTTATGTTATCAAAACCAGCTTTATACAAATAACGGCTATCTTTCATTTTCAGAGATTTGAAGCCAGAAAATATCCTGCTAGATGATTATGGTAAGTCTCAGGGGTTTACAGAGATACTTTCACAGTAAAGTAGATTAAGTTCGTTTTAGGATATGTATTGCATAAAGACAAACAATAATCTGAAGTGACTAAGAGGCTCAGCATACACTAATACTCCTGTCTTGGGGTGGGTGAGGTGCTGGAGCTCACCACAGGGGTGGAATGAAGCAGCCGTGCTGTTCAGCAGGGTCTGTTCTCAAGGGCGCAGCTTCGCTGGGGGTGTCCGCCTTTTTTCCGTTGTTATTCCCTCCTTCTCGTTGCAAGGCTGACACAACACAAAGGAAGCTGTGATTTCTGAATCTGTGCTCCCCGCTCCATTTCAAAAGTACTTTCATCCTTTGCTGAGCCAATTCTCATTTTGTGCAAACCCAGGTACCCGTGTGTTGCTGAAGGCAGCGATAATCAAATCTCACGCTGACTTACAGACCAGATGTAGCCCCTTCAGCCATCAGAGTTACAGAATTATGTCAGCCCATCCATCCCCGGTCATCAGTTCAAGATACTTCCCTGCAGCATGCTCCATATTGCCTTTTTTCAGTTGGTTTTAAAATATCTAACGCAATCCACTCTACTCTGTAGCGTTACTGCTAAAATTAATTTCACTGCATTGTAATGCCCTTAGTAATTCCCCTTTTCCTTATCAATGAAATTGCTCCAATTCAGCAATTCAGAACACTCTTTTCTTAAAATGTCTGAACAGTAAATTGCAGGAGTATTACAGTGATGACAACAGTTGTGGTTTTGGACTAATATGGGTCATATCATTATATCTGCTTTGTGTTGTTTTGTTTCTTTTTTCCTCCCAGGCCATATTAGAATATCTGACTTGGGTCTAGCTGTTAAAATCCCTGAGGGTGAATCAATCCGTGGAAGAGTCGGAACAGTAGGGTATATGGGTAAGTCTTCAGTACGTCATCTTTTTTGATATTTTGCTGAGATTACTTGAGTTTTGGAGATCGTTCTGCTATGTAGGCTTAAGAAAAAGAATAAAAAAAGATTCACATACAGCTGGGTCCAGTTCTCTGCAGCAACCCACAAGAAGTCATGCTAGTGGAAATCAGAAGTGGGTGAAAGGATGGACCACAGCAGCTCTTAATGAGACTGGTCTATAATCTTAAATCAGCAAAGAAAATTAAAAGGGGAGAAAACAACTTGGATGCTACTGATTTTAGCATAGATTTATTTTAGAAGGGCTATGTGCATAAGATAAAGGTTTCTTTCTAGTTGCTACTAGTATAATACTTAAGATTTGTATGTTTATGATAAAATGGGTAAGTCCACACCTATGGTCATCTTGAGTCTTCCCTTTATGTGCATGGGATGCTGCACAAAAGAAGCATAGAGATTTGTGCATTGGTAGAAACACAGCCCCTGAATTAACTAGATCTGTTTTCTAAATTCAATGTAATTATTTTCATTCATTCTCTGGGTGGGCATATTTCTTAGAATAAAAATTGCTTATGCTTATTTGACTAAATAGAAACTAGTTGATATGAGCCACTGTTACACTGTATGGAGAATGTAATGAAAGCAAGCAAATCAGTTGTCATTTCTAAATTTTGTTATCTCAGTGTAAGTTTGTGTGCACACTAAGACTCTGCTTGTGAGCATCTGCGTGTGCATGCTTGTACCCTTGTATGGAAGTGAGGATGCCTGCAAAAGGGTGACTATATGCCCAAAGCACACTGGATGGTTGCAACACAAAATAAATGGATTTGATTTTAAAAAGGGGAGGGAAGTTATAAATTGACTGAAAAGACAGAATTTGCAGTTGAAGAAATGTCACTGCTGTTTACAGGATGTGTGTTTCTATGTCCCTAAGCAGCAAAATCTGGAAGGACTCTCAAGATTGAGCCTCTGCTTAATACTTAGCTTCAACTTCTTTTTGTTTTTTTAATTGGTCTGACTTGGTAGAGAAGTCAGAAAACATGGCATGTAACATGTAGAGAAAAAAACATGGCATGTAGCATGCTGCATTTTCTGTCATGCCATCAACAGAAATCAGGACGTATCTTTATATTTTACCCACAATTCTCTGTGCATACGTATTCAGTCATCAAAATGGAACTTGTAAAATTTAAGTCTTTTGCCTATGTAAATATCAAGCATTTCCACAGGATACATCTTTCTTCTCCACAGCTCCAGAAGTGTTGAACAACCAGAGATACACACTCAGCCCTGACTACTGGGGGCTAGGCTGTCTCATTTATGAAATGATTGCTGGGCAATCACCATTTCGTGGAAGGAAAGAGAAGGTGAAGAGGGAAGAAGTGGACAGAAGAGTGCTGGAAACAGAAGAGGTTTACTCCCATAAGTTTTCTGAGGAGGCCAAGTCCATCTGTAAAATGGTAAGGAGCTTGCAGGCCCAGTGTGGCAGCTTCATTAGCAAGCTGTGTCTGACATGGTCTGAGCAGTAACACAGTACCGTAGAGGGGCTGCAGAGACAAGGACTAACCAAGCGCATCTGTTGATGAGATGACTGCATTCTCTATTCATTCAAATTGTGTTTATTTGGGCTTGCTTCTCCATGAGATTCATCACGGTCATCTTGAGTTCTCTCCAAAGTTTTATGGCCAAGGGAGCGGTATCTATTCTCGTGAGACTTTGAATGTTGGTTTGCAGTCAAGAATGCATTTCTGTCTTTTATAGTCTTGTAGAAAAAATAAAAAGGACTTGATGATGCAAGACTCTGATTGTCTCCTGCAAGGAACTGAAAGCCCCATGCTTCCATTGTCTCCGGTGAGAGCTGGGGGTAACCAGGACAAAGATTATGCAATGAAATTATTGTGACACTCAAATGTTGTCCCACCCCATCCCACTAACTTTGTTAGCAGCTTTTCCCCCAGGGTGCCAGGGTATCCAGCTTTTTTTAATACTGTTGAGCTGTCCTTTAAAATGTTTTCTCACTCTTTCAGCTGGGAATCATTTTCGTAGCACAATAGCCATTTCTGACAATGGAAATCGTCAAACCCTCTGAGAAATCTCAAAGCTGTGTCTGAATTCATCAATGTCTTGTCAACATCCATCTTTAGAAGGCTGAATTCTAATTTGGAAAGGGATGTGTCCTTTTTCTTGATGCTGTTTGCTAAAGAGTGAAGTCTCCTCTGGAGACAATGACATATCTGCATATATTGGTAGAGAGAGAATGAAGGGAAAGAAAGGTCAACAAATAGGTAGTGAGAGTTTCACCAATATCTTGTGCAACAGGCAAGAAAACAGCAGATCAACAACATTCTGGTTGGCTGGCTTCATGAAGAGACACTGAAGTCTCCTTGCAAAATAATAATGGCAGTATTGCCAAGTATCATGCCTGGAAGTCATTAACTCACAGTGCACCAACTCATTGCTGAATCCCCAGGGTAGCAATTAACTGACATCACTCTTGATAGATACTCTAGGCCATTCACTGCCCTTAATCTGCGATTCAGAGCCCCTGGTGAAGTCAGCGTGGGAGGATCTAGAACAGCTACAGGCTCTTACAGACCATTTCATGTGCTCAAACAGCCTGCCATCTCTTCTCTAGTAGCATCTTGACTCCCACCAGGTGAGGAGCAGCGTCTGCTGGAGTGGCAGAGAGTTTGTGTGCGTCCTGTTGTTAGCATGAAAAGAAAATGTCATGAGGCAAAAATTCTTGTTGCTTGTTCTGTAGTTAGTTGCAGACATGAGGCATAATGGAATGAAAGTATACTTTGAAAATAACTAAGCCCATGAGAACTTAAAGCTGAGAAGAATTAAATACAGTGTTGGAGATGACCTACCACTCCCAGAGGAGTAGACGGTGAAAGTCATTACACTGTAGAGGTCATTTGCATCTTCAAGCCATAGAGCCTATGGTGTCAGGGAGTCAGGGACTTCAGGAAGTCACCTATTTCAGTCCCTTGCCTCAGGGAAGCATGAATTATATGTAAATCATTCCTGACAACGTGATCATTACTGCTTCACTGTCCAATCACGTGGCATTTAGGTAGTTTGTGCAAACTCTTAATGGATCCAAAGATAACCCTGTCCTTTTTGAGCATTAATGCATTAAAATTACTGTGCCTTAAGGCTGGAAGAGCCTTACTTCTGATCTGAGTATGATGGCATTCGTGGTTTTCCATCCAAAAGTCATTTATTTTATCAAGCGATATTTTTAAAAATCCATGATTCAAATCTATTTTCTCAAATTCTTTTTGCTCTTTATATTGAAAACCAGAACTTTGTTGCTTTGTATCAGCATCTTAACAAGGAAACAAAAAAGTGATTAAGTACCCATCATACCTGCAAAATGAAGCATAAAGTTGCAGTACATAAATCTAATTTGAGCCTTCACAAAGATCCAACGCAAAAGGCTTTCCTGTAGTGGACTCTTCAGGGCAGGAGTGAGAAACATGTTTTACACCATGTCGCCTAAGCTTCTCTTCAAAGCTTACTCCATGAGCTAACAGCGTCTCCATCAGGAAATACATTGTCTTTATTCATTTACTCATATGAAAACCCTTTAGTGTCACCCCATGTCAACCTTCCCCTCCTGGATGTTTATGCCCTTTGCATTTTTGCAGGCACATGTCATAGCTCCCATTAATCATCATCCGCCCCATATTTCCATGTTTCATTTTGTAAATCATTTCCCATAAATCAGACCTCATTTTGGACTGAAACAGAGATGAATAATAAATAATTAGGAACAGGGGCAGCTGGCTTTCTGGGAAGCTCCCCAACCCATAGTTCCCATATAATATAACTGCTTCATGGTGTGTTTTTTTCTGTGAAAAAATCCAGTCTTTCTAGGAAATGCTCCCTGTTTGTCGTTGTTATGACTTGTACTTCATTGATGTACATGCGTTTTCCCTGACATGTTTTCCCTGACAAGTGCAGTCTTGCATCCAAAGATGTGACTTGAAGTGCATTCAAGTCAACAGTGTTGGATGGGCCCATATTGCTGTGCTCTTCTGTCACTCTGGCAGTGTCCTCTTTGTCTACATTTCCTGCAAAAGGGATATCTGATTGGAGGGTGCAAAGATGGAGCCAAACTCTTGGTTTGGTGCCCAGTGACAGGACAGGAGGTAATAGGGACAAACTGAAACACAGGAGGGTGCCTCTGAACATTACAAAACTCTTTTCTGTGGTGAGGGTAGTCAAATATTGGAACAGGTTGCCCAGAGAGGATGTGGAGTCTCCACACTTGGAGATACCCAACCCCAGATAGGCACAGCCTTGAACAACCTGCTCTAGGTGACTCTGCTTTGAGCAGAGGGATTGGACTAGACAATCTCCAGAGGTGCCTTCAAGTCTCAGCTGTTCTGTGATTCTGATCTCCATTCCCTTCCTGAAGTCCCTCCCCAGCCAAATAAAAGATGATGGATTCTTTTTTCCCCTAAAAGAAACTCTGTCATCATACTGCTACTACTCCTGCCTGCTTTCATCCCTCCTCTCTCCTTTCATCCCTGGAAACCAACTTGTTCACGCGTTATGACACCTTAAAGTTTATCAGTGCCGCCTGAGAATAACTGATCTTTCATCTGTCATAAGAGGGATTTCACACACATTAAGGTGCTCTTCAAATGATTATCACTGCTATTGATATTATTATTATTATTATTATTATTATTATTATTATTATTATTATTATCTTCTATAGCAAGCCTTTGCAATAATTGTCACCCATGCCTGAGAGAGTTTTGACTCTTCAGTTGGCCAGATTGGGCTGTGATTTCATAAGCAGTGCAATAGAAAGCCATTTATGTCATTCTGGCATCTTCAGTTCCCACCCATACCACTGTCTTCTCTCATTTAGTAACTGAGAGGTGACCATATTATTACTTTTCTATTCTCTAAAAACTGTTCAAAATAGTATGTTTACTTCTGTCTCAGGGTTGAAATTTATCTAGGTGATCCCATAAACTACTTGATCAGCTGGGTCAATGGAAGTGGTTTTACCATTTCCCTTTTCTCTGTTCATGAGCAGCAATTTTTTTGCTCTCTTATCCTAAGATAAGAGTTTCCTCTTATCTTAGAGGAACTCTCCCTTACCTCTATAATTTTAGGACAAATATCTTAGGACTTGGAGTTATTTATTACATGGTATGATTTGGATATGAACTGACTGATCACATGAAGATAAATAAAGCAGCGCTTTGGGGACTGTTGGCTTTTTTTTAGCAATCCTCACAACAGTTGTTTCTTTTTGTAAAGGAAGCAAAACAGAGTTGTGGAAAAAGTCTCAGACATTACAGAGTTTCTATCCCCAATGGGGATCAAATGAATGACATGAAAGTATCAGAGAGTTCTTTATATCAAGAAAAAGATCTTAATGTAACTTCACCACTGCTCTTCAAGACTCTTCTTTGAAAGTCTTATTCTAGTCACACTTTGCCCATAACTCTGTAGACTAAATCTTGCCCTCATTTACACACATCCAGTGTCATCTGGAGCCTTTGTTACCAGAACATAAAGCTCTGCTGCTTGGTATCAACTTCATGCATGGTTGGATGGCCAAAGCCATCTTCAGATCTGAAGGTCTGTGAATTCTCCATAGGCTTTGTCTGTAGAATTGCACTTAAATTATGTTTGACTGGGTCATTGCACTGCTGTCCCAGGAGGGCTTGTCATCAGCCTGATGTAGTTGGTTTTATTCTGCTTTCTATTCATATTAAATACATAATTTGAAACTAAATTAAACAAAAGTGTAGACATGACTCAAAACATACAGTTGTTATGTCCACTTTCTTTCGCTGGTCATATTCCCAAATGGAATGCATATTTCAGGCTATTACATGGATTTATTTCAGGCTATTACACAGGTTTACTATTACAGAAAGCTGCTGGGGCTGCAGGAAATGGTACAAGACTCATTATTCCTTGGAGAAAGGAAAGACTTCCCCTTCTGGAAAATATTCTAGTCCATGCTATCTCCTGATATACACAAACAGAAGCCAGGAGAAGTGTCTGCTTTCACCTGTTGCCATTTCTAGAGCTAGCTGCAGCTACAGCTTACCAAATTCCATTAATTTCTTTTTTTGTTTCTCCATTGGAACTCTCCTCGTACTCTTCTCAAGAGGCAGGCAGCTGCTCCACTGCAGCAGGGCTTTGCAGGAGAATCCTCTCCTTTCTGTGGTCTTTCAGTCCCAGTCTATTCCCAGTGGCCTGTTGCCTTTTGTGTCCTTCAGCCTGCAGTGGCCAGCCACACACAAGCACCTGTATTTATGCTCCAGAGGCTTCCTTCTTGCATCTGAGGCTACTGAATACTCCCTTGTTTATCATGGAGGAGCCCAAGAATCCCCAGACAGTTTTCTTCTATCCTCAACTACCCCATCCTCTGACCATGCACTCCAAACAACTTCTAACATTTACAGCCCGGCAAGGGCAAATTCCCAGATTAGCTTGGTCTTCCCACTTAGTCCAGAGGCAGAAGAATTACTGGCACAGGCAGGAAAGTAACCCCCTTTCTTCCCTTCACATCTGACTTGTAGAGCAGAAACTACAGAGGTCTCCTTTGTCATCTACAGGCAAGTCCAAATCTACCCCTTCCTACTACAACTTGCTCCTCAGCAGCACTGTTCCTAAGAGCTTCAAGGTATTGGTTTCCAAAGTATATCAGAGCCATGGGTAGTAACAGTGGTCCTTCTGCCTTCAGATTCTTCTTTCTACCTGTCAGAAAAGTCCTCTCAACGTGAGAACAGAAGATCAAAAGAACTTATGTCTTTGCTGCCCAGCTACAATAGAGCAAACCAGATCTTGACTAGAAATTCCAAAGCAATCTTCTCCACGTAGGTTAAATCCATATGCCTGTTGGGATTTAAAAACAAGCAAACAACCCCCCTCAAAAACAAACAAACAAAACAAACCAAAACAAACCCAACCACCAACCATCCTACAATAAAAAACCTTGCCTCAAGACCATGAGAGCTGAAAGTCTCATGAAAGGATTTGAAAGCAAAACACCCCTTCTTCTTGTATCCAGGGAAAGCAAGGACCAGAGAAGTTCCCTGAGAAAGATCTTTTTTCTATGAGCTGGATCAGCATGGTGCTGTATTACGTGAATCTATGTGCTCAGAGGATGGCAAGGCATAGAGATGTTCCTTCAAGTCTTTCTCCATCTCTGAACCAGCCAGTCGTGGTGACCAGTCAAACCAGATGCCACCACCTAGACAGCAGCAGAGGCAGAGGAAACTGTGAGGAAGAAAGTGACGTAGCTATCTGGAAGCTGGAAGTTGCTGTTGTGGCCAGAACCACTAGCTTTTCCCCCATCCCTCAATCCATAGTCTCCTCTGGTTATTGCTGCTGCCACTGCTGAGGCAGAAAGACCTAAGCAGAAGACTCTCCTGTTCCACAAAGCCCTTCACCAAGTCTTCTGGCTGCTTGGCCTCTGCCATTGCAGCTTGCTCAGGACTGGCTGGACAATGGTCTCTGCATACATGAGGCACACTGATTGCCGAAGACATTTGCTGTCTCAGGCTGGAAATGAGGCCCCTAGCAAAAAAAATGCAGAACTGAGGAGGCTGTGGAAGTCAGATAAGAAAACCACTGATGCCCTGGGGTAGCAGAGCATTCAGAGAAGCCAAAAGAGCTGTGACCCTGCAAACCTGTCATAACGACAAGAAAACCCAGAGGAAAGACTACCATTAGCAAAAACAAGTTCTTTCAAGGTTCCTCTTCATTGAGATGATGTGGCTGAGACAGCAACACAACCAGAGGGAACTGTGGCATTCCCTGAGCTGGAAAGCCTACAAGCAACATCTCCAGACAACCTGGCCTTAGCGAGGCAGCTGCCTGGCTCCCCATTCCCAACGTCCTGCAAAGCTGCACCTGATTGTCTACCTGATCTCCTGAAACACTTCTCTTCCTCTCCGACCCTCCCAAAAGCTATTTGCCTCCTGCTCTCCCAAGTGAGCCCCAGCCAGGCACTTCAAGGTACAGGTCAGTTTGCTGACTGCGCTGGCTGTCAGGGACAGCTAGTAAGATCCCTGGAGACTTATCCAGGGGTGCTCCCAAGGGTGCAGTCCCTTCACGGACTCAGATGCTCAGAGAACCCAAGCCACCTCCCTGCCCTGCATGGGCGCTGAGCCCCCCGTGGGCAGGCAGTCCCAGGGGGTTTTGCTAATCATTTCGGCACGACCGGTCTGCACCGCCCGCCCGAGGAGGGGGCAAGGGGAGATCGCCGCTTTGCAGCGGGACAGAAGGTGAGGGGTGAGCTTTCCCCTGCCCCGGGCACCCAGGCACCAGTCCCCTCGGGCCCGGGCGCCCCAGGACACAGCTCCAAGGCTGCTTACTCGTCCGTATCCCTCCCCGAGGGCGCGGAACGCCCCGCCGCCCCCGGCCCGCACCGCGCTGCCCTTTCCTCTGCTGCCCCCCGGCGGCCCGCGGCGTGCCCGGCACCCNCCTTCCCTTCCCTTCCCTCAATGCAGGCTAGCTCGGCCCCTTCCTTCAGCAGACATTTAGAAATCGGGGTCCCAAAAATGATGAGCGGTGGGGTTTATACCCGGCTGCGTGCCCGGCTCCCGGAGGCATACCCGTCCCGTGGAAAAGGGTGTTCTTTCCGCCATGATATTGCACTCTTAGTATGTAGCCTTTTCCCCTGGAGTGGAGGCTCCAGCACAGCTTGTCTTGACTGTTTTCAATGCATTGTTGCTTTTCTGTTGTACTAAGGCACGTCACGTATCTCTTTAATAGGCAGTTGGAATCCCTGGGCAGATTATGGTGAATTCAACATTACATTTTCTCTCCTCTATCTAAGAGAGCATCATGCAGACTTCCTCAAAGATAAAGGGAAGGAAAAAAGGAAACAAACAAATTTGTGAACCTTCACTTTTCAGCAGATTGCCTGAAGTCAGTGGTACATTTAGAAAGCTTCCTGTCCCAAATGATGGTCTTTTTACACCAGTCATTTGCATGCTGAGATCTGCCTCTCTTTGACCGAGGCATTTTGCTGAAGATTTGGCTACACGTTCTGTCTCCTCATCCACCGACTAGTCTGTGCCAGAATTGTTCTTCCATTGAACTGTTCTCTTGCAGATCAATTAGGCCATCCATACAGGATCTTCCAGGACCTACAACCCCTGTTTTTGTGTTCATGGACCTGCTTATCTAATAGACCACGGATGCTGAGTTCAATTAGTGTCCATTGCTCCATTACAGGGATCCAGGAAACAGGCAGGACTTGCTGTAGCAGGTAGAGGTGGTGCATTGCCCTTCTCTGAAAACAAACACGGCTGAGCTGAGGATGGTTACCGATACTGGCTCCATAAATAAAACTCCTCTTGAGTTCAGCAGAGACAAGCCCATGAGCAGAAAGGGTTTGATGTGTCATGTGATGTACTGGAATATACTGCAATGAGTGGAGGGAAATACGGTTTGATAGTAAAGTCATTCAGCCTAAACAGCACAGGAAAATTGTTTTTACAAGAGTAACAAAAAGAAAAAAAGAACTGAGAAAAAGCACATGGGGGTTATGAATATGCACCTATATATGTTATTAGGGTATGTCACTTTCTTCTTGAAAGTGTTTGCTGAAAGTAAGCAGAAGCAACTGTCTCTATTTTGACTTTAAGCACTTTACAGCAGGTAATTTTCAAAGGGTTTCACCAGCATGTAAAACACTGCAGTCTTAATCCATTGAACTTTCACCATTAAGTAACAGCAATTACAATTCCCCTCTGCACTTCCCTCCGGGCACATTCAAAACCAACTGGAGATCAAAATATATTTGTGGAGCTTTTGCTTTTCTGACATCCTTACCATTCCTCTTGGCATGTTTCAGCTCCTCACCAAAGACGTGAAGCAGCGGCTAGGATGTCAAGGGGAAGGTGCAACAGAAGTGAAGAGGCACCCCTTTTTCAAGAGCATGAATTTCAAGCGGTTAGAAGCAGGAATGCTGGATCCTCCCTTTGTCCCTGATGTAAGTACAATAGGAAGAACCCCCGGTGGCTTCTTTCAAGAGATTTGTTTCTAAAAATAACTTCTCAGTCTTAGAGCTGTCATCACTCTCTGCATGGGTAGGTGTCCTAGGAAGATGTTATAAGCAGTAGGGCTGGAGTGGGGAGGCTGGGAGGAAGAGGAGAGCTGGTCTGTAGACATGTGCACACAGGGTGGGGGGACCTCGACGTAGGGTGGTAACCTGGGGCTTGAATCATTCCCACTCACTTTAAAAAGGGAACCTTTGTATTCCCTTATCCACAGTAGTAGTGTGATAATAAGTACACTGAGGACCAGGTGGTGCTTGAATCAATCAGCAATGAAAGCCATATGTATGCATACAGATATATAGATATATATGCTGAGGTGAAATCAGAATTGCAAAGTCCAAAGCTCTACAGAACTGAGGAATGGACTGGATCATCATGAAAACAGACATTTGTTACAGAGAGTCTGAACCAGATTTGGATATCAAGTGTCACCTCAAGCAGAGGAGGTGCCTTGGACCTGAGACAGCATTTTGAGCTTGTTAATGTTCATGGGGCGGGGAACCCAGCACTGACACCTTTCTCAGGTTTACACACTAGTCTTGCACATCCTGAAAGTCTTTATTGCACTGGCAATAACAAAACTTTTTCCACCCTTTTGTGGTATCAGTCTCTACCCCAGTGCTCAGAGTTATCTGATTATTTTCCTCCTGCAGGGCTCTCTTTCTGGCTAGACTTTCTATCCTTAAAGTTCCCATATGGTTCTAAGTAAACATTGCCATTTTAATGTATTAAGGAAAGTAACATCTTGGCAGCTCTCATTCACATTGCTGCAAACTCAACCAAACCAAAGTGGTTTGAACGCTACAAAAGTTTACTTTAGCTGCTCTGGTTTTGCTTTACATTTTACTATGTGGCCTAGTTATTCCTGCCAATTAGCCCATGGTGTTATGACCTGCTTTAGTGGGAAGAAATAGGAGACAAGCTACTATTTCTTTCTGATGTAGAAAATCAGAAATTTCTGGGCTCAAATTTGGGATCCGCCAGAGCATATTAAAAGCTTAACTGTGGCGTGTAAGGCCTAGAAGGTACCTCTTATAGACATATTTGCTAAAGCAGAGGCACATAAATTTTTATGGGTATTTATTGAGAACTCAAGAGCTGCTCCTAATTTAATTTATTTGGCACTTCATCCATAGATTTCCAAGTCTTTACCGAAGTCAGCTGAATCACCCAAAACTATATAGCCAATGGCAGGGGTTGTAATCCAACCTGTGGCTCTCCGTCCTCTTCTAGACTATTCTGTCTCTACAAAAATGTGGATTGCAGCCGTCAGGAATGCAGAGGGACACGGCCTCCAGCAAACAGGGCTTCTGTCAGGAACCAACTTGATTTGTTTGGTCACACAGCTCAGCTCTAGATAAAATACTGCACGGTTGGACGCCTGGGCTGTGCAGTCATGGTACCATGTGTAGACAGTAGGATTCAACATGTGCTTGAGTTCAGCGGGTCAGGCGAGTCCCACAAGCCAGCCCTCAATTTTTCCTGCACATCAAAGGGTAACTGTGCTGTTGATGGGAGCTCTCTAGGCGTGCAGATGACCACACTAACTATGATGGGTAGCCAGTGATGACTGTTTCTGCTTTCTGTGGCTGACTGCTGGAATACAAGCTAAAAGCAGCATCACTGCAAAGAGTCTTGTGTCTGTCATCCCAGAAAATTAAGCAGTTTAAAAGGGCAAAGCCATTTGACCATTTGATTGAAGAAAGGCAGACAAGTTAAAAGAGTTAATAGAGGTGATTCTGGATACCTTCCAGCAGCTGAGCTATTAATAAAAACAATGGAAAAATGCCAAGCCTCTTCTGTTTTCTTTAGCAATTGATATACATTCCTTTCAACTTTTAAGCTGCAAACTCCACAGCTCCCTGAGCAGAAGGACACTTCTATCCAAGGTCCCTTTTCAGGGCTGTTGCCAGTGTGTCACTCACACACATTCTGGTTTTCTGTTGTTCTCCCTCTAAAAGAAAAGACTACTGAAGAATTTGTTTTTTGTTTTCTTGCTCTTTCTGTCCTTTTCCCCTCACCTCCTAGCCATATGCTACATGGACGACTAAAACCCTCTTTGGTTGCGCTGATGCTTTAAGGACTTCAAAGTGGGAAGTTTAACATGCTTAAAGTGAAGTCAGCCTTTGATGATAAATGTGCAGGCAGACCGAGTCTAGAGAAGCGGGATGCAGATAGTCACTTGTTGTTAGGCATTCTCACTTGACTGAATCTGTGAATGAAAGCACATGGTCAGACTCAGAAGTATTTTTTCTCTTTCTGTTTTTCTTTTCTCTCTGCTGAGATAGCCCAGAGCAGTATACTGCAAGGATGTGTTAGACATCGAGCAATTCTCCACAGTGAAAGGAGTTAACCTGGACCAAACAGATGATGATTTCTATTCCAAGTTTTCCACAGGATCAGTGTCTATTCCATGGCAAAATGAGGTAAGGATGCATCACAGTAAAATTACTCCAGGAGCTGTATATTTCCGGTAATATATAGCTACTGGATAACTTGCCAGACTCTGATGCTTTCATAACTTACAAATGGCCTCTTTCAAGATCTATAATGTACCACAGATGTCAGGTTCAGGTGACTGTATCTGTTGGCTCTGCATATTTGTCTAAATTGGCAAGGATCCTACTGTACTTCCTTCTCCTGGATTTCTACAGAGGTGTTTCAACAACAGCTCTGAGGAACTTCCATGGGATGGCTGGAAGTCCTAATGGGAGGCTCCTCTGTCAGTGATCCTGATCTCACCCATTGTCTTGTACCTGCAGCAGGTCCCAGCTGCAGCAGTTGACTCTGGAGCTTGAACTGCTCCAGGGTTTCCAGATCTGGGTCTTTGTTTCTGTTTGATATCGAAACACAGCCAACAGTGGATTTCATAATCCAACTCTGGATCAAACACCAGATTGGGCAGAGGGGTGCCAGTAACTGGGATTTTATGAGTATGCCTGTCTTTACCCAATATTCTCCACAGTGCTAAAGAAAAGAACAGAAAGCTTTATGGGGCAACTTCTAATAAGACTGATGTGCAAACATGCAGAGCAGACTCAGCATCTCTTTTTCATACATCCTGTTTGCCTTCTATAGCCACCAGGAGGAATTCAGCTGTTAACTCTCCTAACCTATGGCTCAGGCTGCTGGTCCTGATCCTGACCTTGAACAACCTACTGGGATATATTTAATGCAGATGTATAATTTCTTTTTTTGTTTCTTATTGTATTCCACTAGATGATAGAAACAGAGTGTTTCAAAGAACTGAATGTATTTGGACCAAATGGTACTATTTCACCAGACCTAAACAAAAGCTACCCCCCAGAGCCGCCCAAGAAAGGATTGCTACAGAGAATATTTAAACGACAGGTGAGATCTTTTATGACTAAGACAAGGATCATCCCTTGGATGCCCAGTGTCACAGCCATGTTCTGGTGAAAGTTTTGTAGGAGAAAGACAGTATGTTTTAGAGAGGGCTTGCTGTCACAGTTACCTGGTAATTTCCTGACTCATACTGCCTATCCCAGGTTTCCCATCTCCCTCCTGTCATTTCTGTACCACTAGAAGTTCCATTTTTTTTCATCACCTTTTTTTCCAGTGATTGAAAACTTCTTACCCAAAGTATTTTTTAAATGGTTATATGATTTTGCTCAGTTCCTTGTGAAAACCCTTGATATATATGTTTAAAAAAGAAAATGCAAATGCTGAGTGAAGTAGTCGTGGCAGGAAACCAAGACACTAGAGAAGAAAGCAGACCAGAGAATACGTGATGTACAACTTACATGAGGCACCATGGCACTATTTGCAAATCTAAATAACATTCTTAGACCAATCTATTTCTGTAGGGTTAAAACCATGCCTGAGCATTGGCTCTGTATTAGTCAGATTTAGCAGATACTGACATTTTGCAGTGAATTGATTTGACTCCTGGAGCTTGAGTGAGTCTTCTTTGCTGTATTCCTCAAGAACTGCCATGGTCCTCCTGACTTAGAAAGAATACAAGTAAGAAAATGAAGAATATTTTACATTCAAAGATCTTCAAAGAAAAGTCTTGCAGTCCAGTCAGTACGTTATGACCATAGAATGAACAATGTTGGACTAAAAGAAAGCATGGCATATTTGGAGAATCTAATTGTCATTGTCTTCCTCTTTCTACAGCATCAGAACAATTCAAAGAGTTCTCCAAATTCAAAGGCCAGTTTAAATCACCACATAAATTCAAATCACGTAAGTTCAAACTCCACTGGAAGCAGCTAGTTCCAACTCAGTTTTCTGAAACAACATGTTGCATCCTTCCACTATAATCTATGGAGCTTCTATGGATGAGAGAGCCTCCACCGTTGAGTGAAAAAAAAAAAAAAAAAGGATCTCCCCAAAATGGAGATTTTCTATCCATTCCTTCCAGTGGAGCCTCACATTTTAAGAAGAATTTTCCACTCAGGTCTGTTTTTGGAGGTGGCACTCAAGACTGTGTGAATCAAATTTGTCTATTTAGAACATTGCAATAGAAATTCAATGAACATGACTACTTGCACGTATTTAAATAGCATCATACTAGAACTGAATTTTGTCTTTATTATTTTTAAAGAAAAGTTTTGTAAATTTCTCTATTGTCTCAGTTTACATTTTGTACATTTGTATTTAAATGAAAGTCAGACTTTGGAGGTGTATATTTTCCAAGCAGCAGCTGTAAAGCCATGTGTTTTAAGACATTTTTTTAAAAGAAAAAAAAAATGTGACTCAAGACTTCCAGAGCCTCAAATGAGAAATCATTCTTTTTAGTAATTCTAGAAAATTATTCATAAATCACTTTATCAGACTGGGTTTTATTGACATGCATTTTTATGGAACAGTTTATTCTTAATTATTTTACATCTGTATATTTGGTTTACAGCAACACTGCATACATTTCTCCTCTTCATTAGTTTGTAATGTCTCACATTAAATGCTAAAAGACAAGATTTTGATGCATTCAAGAATGCTACTTGCTATGCCTAAGATTCGTGATGTCATGGGACCAGCACAGCTGAGATTTGCACTTATGTTGTTAGCTCATCAAAAACATTTTGGTTAGAAAGGGAACCCTGTTTTAAGCCCTTCTCCTTCACTAGTTTTTGTGCCATTTCTAATGACAGCAAGAACAAAACTGAGTGAGAGGTGACTGGGAAAGCAAATGAGCATTTGTTTTCCAAAGACTTGAAACCTGCACCTGCTGAAATGAGAGCAGAACTCAAAGTGTTCTCCATGCTGCAGTCAAAAGTCCAAGGCCTTTTCATGGTTGCTCATATCAAACAGGTAGCGAGAGGAAAAATCAATAGTCTGGTTTGTGCTGACCATGAGATTCATGTCAGCTTTCTAGAGCTGAGCTGTGGAGGTTCAGAGTGGGATCTGAGCTGCTTTTGAGCAGTAGCAGAACCTGTAGGCTGTGTTTGCACTTAGAGTCCTTCCATGTGTCATGCTAAACACACCATGACTTGTCCCCTAAGTTAGGTCCTCAACTTAACTGAACAAAATATCAGTTATGAAATAATACTTCCCACTTTTGGTTCCATCATTCTTTGTCCAGGATCTTTCAACCATTGTTGAAAACATTGTTCCCACTAGTATAAACAGGAGCGGTCAGGGTCAGTAGCAGTACCTCAGGCATCAGAATCATGCTCTTGTCAAGGATGCCACTATCCATTATTACTAAGAACACCAGATCAAAATTATGGTTACTTCCCCTCAACAGGAACTGGAAAACCTTTTTCCCCCGAGCGCAGACAGGATCTCCATAGCCCAGTGTGTTCTGTAAAACAGGTTGGTTGACCATGCTCTTTACAATGTCAGCTAGAGTAGGGTGATGATTTTACACCTTTGGGTCAGTCAGGAACATCTCATGGTCAGCCTGGTGTGTCTAAAACCCTGTTAGCTATTAATGCAGGTAGTCCCAGGGTATAAGGAAGCACTGTTCCAGTGGAAGTCCCAATAGCCAAAATTCATTAGACTATCATGGTTAGTGGTGACAAGGCTCTGAGTGAGAAAGACACAGGAATTACATACTAAAACACCTTGAGGTCATGGGGGAGAGAGACAGAATTTGCATAAAGCAGCCAGGATTTGCATAAAGCAGCTGACAGGGAAAAGTCAATGAAGGGAGATGGGTCTTTGGCGTCTTTATCAGGAGTAAAGTATTTTAAGATTCAACTCCATGTTATTTCAAAAGCCTCCAGTTTTCCTGGTCATTAGTAGACATGTCGTGAAGTGTAAGTGTGCCATAATATCGCCAAGAAGTTGTTCCTCTTTTTTCTTCAGATCAGTCTAGCCCAGAAATTCCTCTTCCCTGTATTGGTCGTGCTCTGGAAGAGCTTCAGCCACTCTCCCGTGTGAGATGATGGCATTGCAGATCTTATGGAAGATGCAAGATTTTAGAGAGACAGTAGTCTATGAGAACTTTGAGTAATTTTCTCTCTCTCTATCAGCTATAAACTTAATCTATAATGGTTTCAGCTTCCTGACAGGAGGGGAATGAAATACTGTAGAGGTGAAAGCCACTATGCACAGATGAGACTATTACTTCCAGTCCTGTTCTCATGGTCTGATGTAAAGCTACCTAAGTCAACAGGAATCTGATCAGTCACTTGAGCACACTCTGGATGAAGATGTACTTGTTCTGGGAGGTTTTCACAAGCCTTCTTCAATGACACATGGGTTTTCACCTTATTTCAAGAAATGTTGGTGAGAAGTGGAGGAACAGATCTTAGCCAGACTACTGATGTATATCAGCGTACCTGAGACACGATACACGTCTAAGTTCTTCTTGGAGAGCTGCAAATGATGTGCAACTCTAATTTGGTTTTATCACTCTTAAGACATCACCTTGTAACAGTACAATGTGTCTGTGCATTCTCAGTTGATTTCATCCTGTGCACTGACGCTAGGGGAAGGGGGTGCTGGATGGGGGCTAGAGTGAAAGACTAAGTCTTGTTTCCACTACTGCCATTACCTCAATTTGCAGCAACAGACAAGCATATTCCCCCATCAGAAAAATGTGGGTGATAATGTCTACTTATCACCATAAGGAAGGAAAAAAGGTGATTGGGGAAGGCTTAGCTCAGTAATATTTCATTGGATAAATCTGATAAAACTGCAGCTGTTGGCCCAAGGGCTTCATCTCCTACATGTTACCAGTTTGGCACACAAAGACTAAATTATCTTTACCATCTCCTCCTTGGGAAATAAAATCTTAATAACAACAAACCCCTTACTGAAAGCTGGATAACAAATTGCAAATAGATTGTAGCTGGCCTTATACCTCTTAGATGCTATCAGCCTTAACTAGTGGTGGCTGACTTTTTTTATATGACAACAGTGAATGACAGCAAATGTGCCTTCTCCTGCTCTCCTTTCAGCTGGGACAGTTCCTTACTCAGCACCTCTAGGAGCCTAGCAGTGGAGACACAGGGACAGTGCAAAGTCCTCGAATGATGAGAGATGCTTTCAGCGAGTTCTGATACTTGGAGGACATTATTCTGGGCTTATATATCCTGAATCCTTACGATGGTATGGAAGAAGGATGCTTATATGGACCTGAAGCATCAAGCCTGGGTTGAAGTCCCTTCAGATCCCAGCCCCTTGGGAGCAGTGAGTGAGTAAGGGGAGAAATAGAAAACAGGACTAGTTGAGGGAGATTTCATGTCACATCCCTAAGGTGTTGCTATCCTGTCTGACAAATTTAAACAGTATTATGATGCTGGGGTAGCAGAGCTGTTGTACTCTTTCAGTATCCAAGCCCTGAAAGACTCAATTAATAGCATACATCACTAGTGATAATGCGCAGTCCTAGGAATCTTCTAGTCAGGTTTTGCCTACAACAAAACCTGCAGGATTTTCTTCTTTATTACTTCTTTTTTTCTTTTTTTTTTTTTCTTTAATTATTCAGCTCACCTTGCACTCAAGACTGGCATAGGACCACAGTCCTCTCATTTCCACCGTGTGACCGGGTGCAATCTGAGCCCAGACCTCAGGCAGAAGCCCTGCCGAGGCAGTCCCCTGCACAGCCAGGTTTCCACAGACACTTCACATCTGGCTCCATGGAGCCAAATTCCAGAAACACTGAGAGCCGTGGCTGTTCAGGAACACTGGGAAAAAAAAAACCAAATCAGACCCCAAAACCCGTTATAGTTTTATCATACAACCTTGGAGAGCATTTGCAATGGAATTTTTAGTGTTTTGATTCAAAGTGAATAGTTTCTGGGGTGGGTTTGCACATAACAAAGGAGCAGAAAGGAGTAGTTATTAAATAGCTTCCCATGCTGATTAATCTTCTATATGTCCTTTCCAATTACAATATAATTCTTTCCAAACAATGCATATGTTCAGATCTGGTTGCTTGTTTTAAATAGACAGATGAGCAAACTTAGCTTTTTTTAAGAATCAGAAATCTTTTGCAATCTGATCCTGAATTATGCAAGCATGTTTTTTTATTTTTTAAATCTTTACTGAGAGGTCTGATGAACACTAATTAGTTTACAGGCTTTTATGATTCAGATGTTTGCTATTCATACTCTACAGCGTCTCAAGGTTCACTTAAGTCTTGTAGTGTTTTTTCCTGCTCTGTGGTTGGATGAGAGGCTTTTATAAACAAAGGCATAATGAAGGAAAAACATAACAAAAATAGACTCTTATGTGCACACTCTTGACCTGGATTATCTAAAAAGAGATTTTTTTACAAGAATGGCCATGACTTAGATGTTGTTTCTGAACAAAAACCTGCTTGTGAAGCTCAGAAACGTGCAAAGATAATCACACCAAACAGGCACTGGAGGTCAAACTGAGCGTTAGGGAGCTGCAGAATTTGATATCACATAATTCATCTGGCCCTACTGATTAGGCATGCCTGGTAACTGGCAGTTCAGAGACAGTACCAGCTATCTGTAAGAACAGTTTGATACCATCTCAATTTGCAGTCATTCCCTCCCACAGAAACTACGGCTAAGAGTGCCATCAGCAGTAGGGAACCAAACTTGGCTGATCCAGTAAAGCATCTGATTCGAAGATACTGATTCTTACTGTTGTTCAACCAGACAGGCTCCAGCTTGAATTCTTTGCTTCATCTGTCAAAGCCTCGCATTTCAAATCAGTTGCTGTTGATCTTTTTCAACAGAGATGCCTCAGCTAAAAAGAAAAGCAGGGAACCAGTCTGTAATACAAATAAAACCATGGGCAGGACAGGGAAGACAGACAAGCTGTGAGCTCTGGAGGCCAGTATGAAAACTACCATAATGTGCGTATCTTCAGCAAGTGTCCAATGGCAGTTGTCATCACACATTGCTGCACTTTCTTCCTTGGTTCATCGTATGTTGCTCACAGTTTTCTGAGTAACCTGGAAATCGCACACACAAGGTCACATTGAGCATGGGGTCTGGCCTGTGGCTCAAAGACGATGTTGTGCCTATGAGGGTCAGATGTAACAGTTTGGCAAGGCAAATAGGTATCTGCTCAGCCTGCTTGAACAGCCATCACAGAGGGCTCTGTTCCCATCTACCTGAGCCTCAGTCAGGAGTTTCCTATGTAGACTTCTCTGGAAGAGCAATAAATGCACACCCTTATAGCACAGCTTCTGCTTCTTCTTATGGACGTCCGTGGACTGGGTGGCTGCAGGATCTAACTTCATTGTGGACAAGATAGGGATGTTTTAACCTCTGCTCTACAGTTAGTTGTGATTTTTTTTTTCAGTTCATATTTGTCATACTCACTTGTTAAGTCTCTCAGTGCAGATGAGACCGTACATCAGACATTTCTAGGCATTTCCCATACCTTTCAAAATACTCGACGTTGCTGTGAAAGAACATCCTTGGCTTAGTCTGCCCCTTGGGATGTAGACCATCATCCTTCACTGCTGTAGCATGTAGTCTGCAGGAGCTCTAGAAGTCCAGACTAAAATTACTGATACTTGGGTAAAAGGTGCCAACTTCATAAAAGCACCACCTTTTGTCTGGCCCTGCAACAAAAGTCCGGTGGTGAATGGAGTTGGACCCAGAGACTTAAAGGCTCTCCTGCCCAAGGATGGTCCTAGTCTGTCTCAGGCTGTGGGGAGGTACATTGGGCAGTGAAGTTTGGGAGAATCTGTCTGTTCAGTGGTTCCATGGAAAACGGAAGGTTCCAGAGTTGTCTATGTCAAGCCTTCCACAAATACAACCTGCAATTTAAAATACTACTGATTATTTAGAGTAAGAATAGTAATGACTGACACCCTCCTGCTAAAGCTGAGAGAAAGACTGCATACATTTGAAACAGTTCTTCACTTTTGCGTGCTGGGCAGGACACAATCTCTTTTTATACTAAATAATATTGTTTATGCAGTGCTGGCTGGTGATAACTTTCTGTCCTTACCTACAAAGAGAAAAGAGCAATAAATTGGTACAGAGAATTTCGCAAATTATTTCCTTTAGGGAAACCACCAAAGAAGGTGAAAGCCAACAGTATGCTACTGTATTGTACGCTCACCTCCCCCAAATGTCTCTGTGATAACACAAATACAAACACAAGCAAGCTGCTGCAGTTGGATCAGCAGAGCTAGTATACTGTCAAATGGGCTTTATGAAAGAAACAATCTTAAATAAATTGCTGCCTATTCACTAAAATTAATATTACTGCTAGTGCAAATGTATTCTCCTTGACTTACGTACTGGATCCAGAATCGGTGGTTTGTATTTGTATTCTGCCCGTGTTTTTTCTTCACTGCCCTGGGCAAACCTCTGTGCAATTTTGTTTTCCATTTCTTAAACATGGAGGGATGCTCTCTGTCTATCAAAAGAAATCACTTTGGAATCTCTGCATAAAACAGATCAATATCAACTCTTTGTATTATTATTTAAGTGAAATAGGCTTAATATAGCTGCTCTTATTTACATGACTAGGGAGATGACTCTTGTAAATTAGGGCTCTTTTTTATTATTGTTTTGTCTTAGTTCCTTAGAAATATTGAAACAGAATGCATTGCGCTTCTGTAAAGACATCTCCAACAGAAGATGAGATGACAGTGCAAATGTTAAAGTATTCATTTCTTATTTAAGACCTAGCTAGTAATTAAGGCATTAACACGAACACTTCCTCTTTTTTTATATTGGAAATAAATAGTTACGAGGAAGAGAACAAAATAACATTCATTGGTTCAACTTTTTTGGCCAAGCCTGCAAATGATTCCCCAGGTACCAGTTAAGTGAGACGCTGTGTGAAGTCACAAAGATGCATGTGTGGCAAATGTTGGGTCAACTCACTGCCCAGCTATGGATACAAAAGAGGCAACCACGTGCCTGGGAGCAACGGGCTCCAAAGGGGAACTCCAGGTTTTCTGGAGAATCAGCTGTCCTGTAGAAAAGATTCACTCCCAGAGAAGAAACGTTTCAGGTAGTGGCTGGATGACAAATGCGTTTTCCTTTCTCATCACCCCACACGCAGCTGTTAAATATGTTTATTAGCAAGCTGAAACGAGTTATTTCATGTGTATTGAATGCGATCTACCTTAATTGCATTTCTTTTAAACACTGGACACTCTTCTAAAAGACTTAACATTTTAGCCTTTTGAAGGTGAAAGTTGTAAAAACTTTATTTTGTGTTTCTGAGCAATGTAGATAGACCTAAAGATTTCATGAACTATCATGTGGTTGCCCATATCTGATAATTAAATTGTAAAATTGCAGTTTCATATTAGGGTTAGTCTTTTCACCTGCTTTAAAAATTAAAAATCATATTTGGTATATAAACAGACACAGAATATCCTTCTGATTGAATTTCAAGAGCATATCCAGGACTAAATGTTTTTAAGCACTTCTAATACTGTAGTCTATAAGAGGAGCAGACACTTCTAAAGCAATGTTCAAAGTTGTCTTTCATAACTGAGTCAACAGATCATTTTTGTAATAAATTAAAGCAAGTGTTCTCAATTAGAAGAGCTAGTGGCTGTTGGTATTGTACAAAAAAATCATTCTAGTATCCAAAGGGTTAGGGGTGGGGAGGGCCTGCTTGGTTTTCTTTCTCTTTCCAGGGAGATCTTTAACATTGTTTGATGAAGCTAGTTTCATTTTGAGATTGTTACTGAAGATAAAGGCTTCTGTGTTCTATGGCTGCTTGGATTCTTCGTACATAATGTCCTAGTAATGTCACAGTGCTGCTGTATCTAGATCAAACCACTGTTTTGATTGTTTTTTTGGCTTTGTTTTTTTTTTTTTTTTAATAAATTCCTTAATTTAAATACATGAAAACTATATGTTTTGCTTTAATGAGGCATGTAATCAAACAGAACTTCCTCAAGTCCTTGGGATCTTGAAGATGATTACAGTGAGAGCGGGATGCAGCTCATATCTTGCTAGATGCCTTTGTGGCTTCACGTGTTTTAACATTACTGTCTTTTGTATTTTCTGTCCCATCACATCTTCACAGAGATTGAGGGAACTGAAAACCAAACCGAGGTTGTGTCTCACTTTGTGGAAGTTCAGAGTCTCATCTGAGAGCACGTTGCGTTTCCCCTGAGATGTCCTTGCCCAGCCTTCCATCCTCACATCCCCAGCCTTCCTCTGCACCACAAACTCTCAACTAACACAACTCTTGGCGACCTTAAAAAGAAGTTCAAGGAAAGGATGACAAAATCACTAGTAGGGACACAGGCTTCGGAAGAGATGAACTATTTTTTTAAGTTGAGCACTGCCTGATTTATGAGGCCCTACAGAGGCCTTTGCCTAAGCTCCAATTAGGCAGAGAGAAAGTGTTCAGAGAAGGAAAACAACAACAGCAACCAACCGTGCTCTTCAGTATTCTGTGATCTAAACCAAAGAGCAGCTGCAAAATCGCCAGGAGGAAAGTGGTGCAGTGCTTTTTCTTTAAGAGGAAGAAGAATTTTTCAAAGAGGCCAAAAGAATATTTTTATGAGACTGCTAATGGCAAACAGTGTTTGCATCAAGTTTCATGAAAGAACATTGTGAAAACAGATTATGTCCATGAAAGCAGCAGCTACACCCAACAGCTAAACTCAGTAAAAACTAGAGGTAATAGACTACACAAATTCAGGTCATGCATATTATCACTTTCCAAGCAAACCCAAGCCATTTTTTCACAAGATTTTAACAATCTGAGAGAATGTGAGATGGAATTTTATTTCCTGTTTAACAGTTCTTGGTGGTTTTGTTCTCTCTGTAACTTGATGTCCTTTTCGCACAGCAACATCTAGATATGTTCCCTCTTGGGAGATGTAATCTTTCTTAGACTTTTCCACTATCTCCAGCATGAGAAGCACAGCTTCTCAGAGGAGAGTATTACCCTATTTTGAAGGAAATCCAACTAAAAAAAAAAAAAGTCAACTTTTTTAATCCCTTAGGGTACGTTACAGATGAAAAATCCCATAAATGGGCCTAACTGTGCAGTTTCAGGTCTATGGAGTGCTTCTGGGCAAGGAGACAATACAAGTTTCTGCCAAGTCAGAGTCCAATTTGTTGGGGTTTGTAATTCTACTTCATATTTGGTATACAGTACAAAATAAAATGAAAATAGGGCCTATTAAACTTGGTGCTCTGACTTGTCCTGAGTGGAGAAGAGTAACTCTGCCACAGAGGCTGAGCACCTCGAATAGCCCATTTACAAATTCACTTGGGTGAATTTTACCCAATTTTCTTTTTTTTTTTTTTTTTAAATTACAATTTATCATTGTTAATTCTTTTCTTAATTCAAGGAAAGTTTGTTCCTCTGCTGTCAGCAAACATCACAACATCACTGGCACCCTAACAGTGCAAGGCTCCATGTACCTCTGTTAGCCTATATGCAAAGAGGCTCAGGATGCTCCAGACCTGCTAATCTGGGGTTAGTGCAGTGTGATAATGATTAAAATATCAGGAGCAGGAAGGCAGGCCATTTGCCTTTTTTAAAAAGCTTGTGGGTAGGAAGTGACTTGCAAAACTGAACTTCAAAAGCACACATTCAAGGGTGTAAAGCCACAAGCTTAAGGAAAGAAAGAATTAAGGTTGCCTGTGTTCCATTAACGTTGTTCCCTTGTCCTTATGCACTGTTGTTATTATGCCCTCACATAATACTATGTTATTATTATGCATTCACTCCTAGAGGAGAGACTAACCTCTGGCAGATTTACAATGAAAACCAGATGCATCCCCTCTATGGCATCTGCTAATACATTATGTGTTTCAGACTTTCATTTAAATCTAAAAAAAAAAATATTTTCCTTCAGGGAAAATCTCACCTAATTGGCTGTTCCCCTCCATTTGCAGCAGTAAGGCAACTGTGAATTCTGAAAAATTCATTTAGCCAAGTATATAATGCTTTCTCCCCCACCCAAAGGACCAAGACCTCTCAGTATGCTGTCTCAGTTCACTTAGATGCTATTGATCCCAGGATTGGGAAAGGGATGTGGACCTCTTTCCCTTCACTTTTTGGGGGCTAACCCTTGGTTCTTTCCTGAGGGGACTGGCAGGAGACCTGAGTGATTCCTCAGTCTGCCCTTTCCTCTCCACATATATTCACTCACACACTCTGAAAGACACAAATAGGAGGCCCAGGAGCTGAGGAGGCCATGCAGAAGAAGAAATATTTCAGTGAGTATTGGGAAGAGGGAAAGTATGACACAAGGGACAAGACACACCTTGGGGCAAGTTTCACCAGGGCTGAAGAAATGGGAGGTCAAAGTGATGGGGAGAAGCCAGCACTGGAGGGGAGGAGGTCTAGCCAGGGGCATGGCTTACTCGTTATCTCACATTAAAACAAGTCTGAAAGCAGAGAGAGAAACATCAACTCAAACCAACACTGTAATGAGGAATTTATTGCTGATGATACCACAGGCAGCAGTAGTTCTTTCTGGAAGCTTAAATAATTACCCTGCTTTGGGTCTGATAGTCAGTCAGTGTACTGTGGAATTAAACATTGACATTTCACGTAATAAAAGGATTCAGCTGCAGCTGAATACTTAGATGACCACTATAAACACTAAAATACAATAAACAATTTGAAGTTCCAATTGCATTAGGAATTTGCTATGTTCTCATATTTACAGTAGGAAAGAGCAAAGGAGCCTTCTTTCATATTTAATTCCATCATTTGCACGTCCATCTAGCATTTTTTTCCTCTTTGCCCTTGTAGTGCTTTTTAAGTCAAAGGTTTGTGAGTCTGCAAATGAAACCATAACGGCCGATCATATTTAAAAGTAAAACTTACATCTGTGTTTGCTTCTTCATGCCTCAGACACTTACAATGATCCACCCGGTGATTACGTGTGGCAACGACTGAAAATCAACCATTTCTCATCAACTATTTGCATCTGTACAAAACATCACCGTAAATGAGTCGGGCCAAAGTGACATGATGAAAACCAAGAGGCTTAAAACAAGCGAAGTAACTAGGGAGAACACAAGAGTCTGTCTTCAGATTAGCTGATACAAACTGCACACTAAAACCTACCGATAGGAAACCAAGCTGCTCCTCTGACACTAATCACTTTTTATTAAGGCAACTTAAGAATTCAAGTGATATGTGCATGTATTTAGAACACTGCTCTCTGTATATAATAAGTCACAACTATGTCTCAATTATACTGATTCTTTGTGGAAAATAATTGAAAACAAATATATGCAATGTTAATCAAGAACACAAAATGAGAGAACATTTTCTCCCACAAAAAAGCATGTTTCTGCGTCAGAGTGGACTGACATACATGAACTACTTGAGTCAGAATGGTGCTGAACAGGAACAGTTCTTCCTGGTTTTCGGGACTGCACGAAAAGCTGTAACCAGCTCCAGTATCATTTTTTTTGCACAAATGCTTCTAGAGGAGCAGTGATGTGCATTGTCAAAATGTCCAAGAAGTCACCCTTGTAGAGGTCCAGGACCTTCTGGGTTTCCTCTTCATCCTTAATCTCAATCACCTTTTTGTTGTCTTGACTTGCTGAGCTGCAGGACTCTTCGCTGTCCTTGCCATGCCCCATCATCACCACAGCACTGCAACTGCTTCTGCGCCGAGATCCTCTGCGGGTGAGGAAGGGGTTCTGGCTCTTATCAGCAAATCCCTTTGTCTTCCTATTAGACCTCTTACTTTCATAGTTCCTGAGCTCCATTAGCCTCTCGTTGAAATACTCTTGCAACGGTTTGTCCTGGAAGTCACTGCTGGTTGTTGGGTGGCCTTTCAGGTAGCCTCTGGAAGAGCCCACCAAGCAATGGACTAACGAAGCTCTGTTTGGAAAATGATTCGGCTGTGATGAGGAGCTCTTTTCTCTTTTCAAATCCTGGAAAAGTCGGTTGAAGGTTGGAGTTTCCAAATAATTTCTTGATAACTATTTAAAATAGGAGGGGGAGGGAGAAGTAGGATAGGGAACAGAAGGGAGAAGGATATCTGAATTAAAATATGCTGGTTTACATAGCAAAGGGATCTTAAGCGTATGGATCCATACAGTAAACAGCTGTTGGGGAAGGGTTTACGTTCTTAAATTCCCTGAAGACCTAGGAGTTTGGTACCAAGCCTGTCTGGAACAGAAGTCTATTGAGCTGAGGTTAAACAATGCTGAGCATATGTACTTCCCACTGACTCTCATGTACTGCTACAATTTCGTGTAGCCTCTCTGAAAATCTAATTTTCTGAAAGAATCTCTCACCTGTCTGTGTTAACAGAACTTCAGGTTTATCCTTTTCAAATCTCATTAGCCTGTAGCTGCTGTTTCCCATGGTAAAACCAGATCCCACTTGTAAGAAATTTTGTCCTTACACCAAGGTAACTCTGCTCTGAATTGCACTGTATTATCACAAGAATTGCAATTTTCACATAGAATACATTTCTACATCTTTAAATGGTGAAGTTTATTATTACTACACCACCGCATAGTGTAGATGTGCGGTTTCTCCTCCTTTCCCATCACAGGATGCCTATCTCCTTGCTAATCAACCAATTTAATACCTGAGTTATTTGAATAGTCAAACACGGGCCTGATCCAGCTCCCACTGACACCAGTGGGTGTCTTTATATTGATTTCAGGGGAACACCCATGCTGCAGCTCCTTTTGTTGACTACGAAAGACATCAATGAGTGCCAAACAAGCTTGCTAGAAATTCACCATGTGAAAGATTGCGTTTTCCTGTCCACAGTTAAATGTCTCCTGGGTTTTCAAAGTTACTGCTCTGCAGTTTCCACCGTTCTCACAGCTATTCCAAGACACCCCAGCCTGTCTCAAACTACCAGGAGCAACAGCTGGTTTCTGTACACCAAGTTAGACTGGGCTGTGGTTTTTCCTCTGCAAAACTTCAGCAGTTCAGCTTGAAGGAAGAAATGTTTTATATTATATTACTGTTTCAAATCAATAAAAAGAAAGACTATACTGTGTATAGATGACAGCCACAGCAGGATCATGGAACATTTTGCAATCTTTTATTATGCCTGACAATGACTTTGGTATAAAAAAAACCCCATCGTTCATGCAGTTTTTGACAATTGCTAATTAAGTCTAGATACTTGCTAAGAGTCCAGCCACAGATCTGGTTTCAGAGCCCAGCAATGTCTCAGTAGGGCACTCCATCATCAGCATTTGGCATGTTGCCTACTGGTAATGAATGAAAAACATTGAGTGCAAATAAGAAATAGTGGGTTGGATGTGCCATGTAAACTGAAAAGTAATCAAGTTTTTGATCTCTCACTATTCCATCACACTTCATTCTGGAAGGGACCCAGCAGATCTAATGACCCTGCCTAGAGTGGTTGTACTTTTGGAATAAGTTAGGTAATTGAAGAACAATAAAGCTTGACTAGAAAGTAGTCTCTCCTTCCTACCTCAAACCTTGAAAAAAATGGTTTAATGATTAATAATCAACTTAATAATGTGGCAGAATAAAAGTCTTTCAAGTTAAGTTCTTCCATACCAAAACACAGCCCAAAACTTACTATCATATCAAATATCAACTTAGCAGGAAGTAACAGAATTACTCTAACAGAAGACCACATAGTTATCATATATTGCAAATAAAGTTTTTGCATACACACCTTAATGTCCTGGAAGCCTGGATATTCTGGGATGATGGGCAAGGTGCACATGCTAATACTGTTTGACCGTCTTTGTTTCATCATCCTACGAGAACAACTGCAGTTCCTGGAGAGATGGGATTGTCCCAGCTCAGATGGATTTTCAGCAAAATGGAGTGGTTTACAGTCTTTTATATAGCGAGTTCTCAGGCACATCACTGAGGCAGGTCCCTCCATTTCAGCACGATTCAGAAGAGTTTGGAAGCAATCAGTATTCCAGAATAATTCTCTCTCTTAGTTTTCCTCTAATGCATAACCTCCTAGCAGTGAGGCCCTTGACAGTCTGTAAAGCTGAGTGCCAGCAGACACAGCAGACAGTCTAACAGCTCTGAGCAGTACGGCTCTTGCTGAACTGGATTCTTAGAGATCATAGGCGAGCGATGCTTTCGCTGAGGTCTGGAGCCCTCAAACCATTAATGCCGCATTTATCCTCTGAAAGCTCTTCACAGAAGGTCGGTAAATCCAAACCACGAACGCAAAGGGTTCAGGTGAGGAGAGAATTTTCAGGGATTACAAAGTCTCATACCATCATCTCAGACAGCCTAACGTGACTGCTGACGCGGCAGCAGTTCGAGAAGATCAGCAGTCCACATGCAGGAGTTGTCACTTGGCTGATGTTGGAGCTGGCAGATCACTGCCCTTCTGGCTAGGGATGCCTGACAGCAAAACAGCAAGGGCTTTTGCTCAGTGAGGCAAAAGGTGAGTAAGTCAACACAATTAAACAATAGGTCAAGAAAAACATTGTAGAAAGGTGTATAAAAAGTTCCTTCCAAGAAATCCCATGCCACTAGGCTTCTTCAGCGTGGCTGGAGATGAGCTACAGCCCTGGAGATCTGAGGAGGTCCAGACTGCCTTGCTGTTTGTGTAGCCGTGTCTGGAGAGGGACGCACCAGTGCAGATTTGGCAAGAGGCCATGGTAAGAGCAAGACTCCTTTCAGCCAAAGCTGTGAAAATGTTCACAGTAAGAAGCAGTAGCTGCCCTGAACAGCTTACAACCTAAATACCAGAGATGGAGAGCAGTCAGGGAAACAGCCCCACGGTTTTGATTTGAAGATAGGTTAGTGGTATCATCTGCTAGAAACAGATAAGTGTATGTAGTTGCAATACTTGGTACGTCATGAACTTTGGCAGCACAGGGCTCCTTATTGTCCACAGTGACAGTGGACATCTGCCATTTGGAGGCCAGGACCTTCAGCCACTGCCCCACCGGGGCCCGTTTGCATGCAGAGCATTGGCACTGGGAGATGAACTGCCTCTTCTTCATCACATGCCACGGAGTGATTACTGTGCTCGGTGGTGCTTGTGGAAGGTAGGCAGGGGGGATTTACAATCCCCTCAACCTCCAGGGCTTCTAGCTTATTCAAGGTATCCATAAATATTTGCACGCTCTGAATACGGGCATGCAAATATTTGTGGATGTCCTGGATGAGCTAGAAATCCACATCCATCCAGGGTATCCATAAATATTTGCTTGCACGTATTCAGAGCACTGACTGTGAGCTGTAAAGAGCTTTGGATCTTAGCCATGAGACCGTCAGCTGGATTCAGGTTAGTGCTTTAGGCTCTCTGGCAGATGGCAGCTTGGCAGGCTCAGGGCAGAACCCTCAATAGCAAACACCCACCTCGCAGTCGGACAAAAGCAGGTCAGGCGTAAGAACTCACGTAAACATTTACATCCAGCCCTTTGCCATCCAAATGCAAAGATGCAGCACCATGTTTACCGGTTCTGGCTCTGACATTTTTTATTTGAGGGTAAAACGACTCTCAGGCAGATAGCAAAGCTCTTGGTATGAGGGACCATTTCAGCTACACCCACACCCGTGTATCACGGATCAGGGTCTGCGTCCGTAGCTCTGTAAGAGCCACACACAAATTCAAATATGAGGCTGATGGTAACGATGTGCGTGCAGAGGTGTCACGATGCTCACAAATAGAACTATGAGTCATCCCTGATACAGCCCTGATTATTTACATTGTTGTTGTATACATAATGGTATCTTAATACATAAGTACAATGTGGCCTTGCTAGTAGTACCGGAGAAAAATTAACAAAGCATTAACAAGGCTTCTTGGCACCAAATTTCCTCCTAAAAGACTTTCCTGGTCCAATTTAGGAGAAAAAGTAATATTTATTTATTTACTACTCCTCCTTCCCAGATCTTTCAGATATTGTCTGAGCCGAAGTTGTCTTTGGGATACGTTCCAGGCAAACCTGGGCCAATAAATCATTGTGGGCAGGCAGGAGATGGGTCTTGTCTGTAAGTCTTCAGGCCAAGTCACTTCCTCCAGATCTAAATTGCTTCAGCCGTGCGGAGACAGGTAGTGTGCAACCTGACCGGTGGCAGAATACGCTTTACCTTGTGAAGAGGGAGAGGAAAAACACAGCAGCAGCAGGAGTCAAACTAATTTCACTGGCGACGGAGGGCTTTGTTATTTCACAGATCAGGGTATTCATGGTGCTGCCCACAGTTGTCATCTGATTCAGAGAAATAAGACCCGTACAAAATAGCTGCCATTGACACGGTTGCTTTAGGAGATGGGATCTATTGTAAGTGCAGAGGCTTTGCAGGGGACCTGCAAATGTACCGTTACTGTCGACTGATCGTGGAGAGTTCACTCTTTCCATTTAAACCTGCAGCCTGAAAACCTCTCATTATCAAAATTCATTCCCTCTTCTCCCCTGAAAGCATTTGCCTGGTTGAAGTGAGACACCAGCAGCTTTTAGTCTGTAATTGCTCATTGTGTTTAATGAATATGTGAGTGCCACATACAATGTGGGACTTGCATGGAGCTTGAAAAAAAAAGTCCCACGTTCCTGTTTTAATGGGAGGTTCTGATTCTTCTCCCGCAGTCTAAAATCTGAGTTCATGGAGTTTGTTCTTTTATAATCCCGTGTTCCTTCTTGTACCATGTCATTACTGCGTGTAGTGGGGCCAAGGTAATTCTCTCTTTGGCAAAGCTCTCTATCCTATTTAACATGAAACTTTACATTATCCTTTGATCTTCCAGTGAAAAGAAACATGACTTTCAGCAGCATGTAGTCTTCATTAGTTGCCCACCTTATATCCTAATCTTTAGACTCTTTTAAAAAGAAATTTTTTTAAAATTTTTTTTATGGAGAGTCACATTATTATACCATTCCTCGGGTCCAATAGGCCAGAATTGTTTATAGCAGTTTACATGAACAGGTTGTGGCGACAAATTTCACTTTGGTATCCTTGGGAGTAGATCATTGAAAAGAAAAATCATGCAAGGAATTATCTAGGCTTCTACAACCCCTACTATTGCTAACCATTTGCATTTTCTCCACTATCCTTAAACAAATAAGAGCTGGTCTATTTTTATACCCAGACTTTAAGTATCGTAAGTAAGGTGAATGATTGTTAACATTCCCAATTAATCACAAATCACAAAACAGAAATGTTTATTTTTTCAAGGTACCACTGAATGACACAGTTGTTAATGACAGTCCAAATCTAAATCCAAAACTAGATGTGGGGTCCAAAATCAGATTCAAACCCAAGTGATAAATACAGGGTGTCACTCTTTTTCTATAAACTATTAAATGCCTTGCAGCAAAAAGGAAAGCTATGCGCATTTGATTATAATTTGTGTTAATGTGATGAATGTTGTCCCTAGTTAAAGTTATCTGTGTTACGGAAGTATGGATTTGTTCCCGCAGTATGGGATTCATGAAGCTATAACACTTTGAAGGCCACATTTTTTTATGAGCAAAGGAGAAGAATCTCCTTCCCTATCATCTAGAGTAACTTCTGGTTTAATTCATTTTTTTAGAGCTAATCACAATCCAGGGGCATTTGCTGCTGTTTATTTTTAAATGAAACTGAAGGTTTCTATCAATTCCTTCACTCCAGGAGCTGCAGCTTTAGAAAGCTGCTACAACCTGCATCAAAATCCAGAAAGATGCTCTTGTGTAAGGCTGCCAGCATAAGCAAACTCACAAAGAGAGCAAAGAGAATTGCACAGCGGATCCCTTCTTCCTTGCTGTTAAAGGGATGGCACTGCTACAGTACGCTGTCCCGTGCTATAAACGTGCCAGAGTCTGCCTGAGGACCAGCAACAGTCCTGCTGCAACAGCCCCCAGCGCAGCAAAACCTCTGCGCTGCCACGTGAGCTGGTGGGTACTGCCTGCAGGACAGGCTGGCGCTTCCCTACGGCCGTCGGTCTTGCACCAAGAGTGCTCCAGTATTACGTGATGTAAAGCCTTTAAACTATAGAGAGTTCTTGTTAAACCGTGAAAAGTGCTGGTTTGTAACTCTTGAGGACAGGGCAGGTAGTCTCAAATCCTCGGTAAGCCGGAGCCCGGTGGGATTGCACGGGACCCAAGCAGTGCTGAAGGTCCCCTGGCAAGCGGTGGGAAAGGCGAGAGGTGGGCACACCAACTCCACTGCCTACTGACCAAGGAGATGAACAGGCTTTACTAGTAACTACGGAAGCAAAGTATGTCATGAAAAGAGAAGCAATGAGCTGTTCCTTGCCCAGAGATGAGTGGCTGGGGACAGGAGAAGAAGCAGAATTGCAAAAGGTTGAGTGAAAATTTTTGGCTTCTGAGGTTACTCGGTTCTTCATTTAGAAAAGGCTTTGGTCTGGCCCTAAAAGGAAGCCTGGGTTGTATCACTGCCTCTGTACCCAGACTTCCCCCAGATCTGGATGGCACAACGTTGCCTCTATTGCAAGTATCTCCCCTCCACCACAAAGCCAGGCAGTGTGGGGGGGATGTGGCTCTATACACCATTTTACTCGGCGTTCAAAACCCTGATCTCACTCGCACTCTTTTGACCTCAGACCAAGTTTCACGCATCTCTTTTCCTTTCTCAGATGGCTAATACTCTTAAAAGAAGAAACAGATGGCACCCGCTTGCAGATGTCAAATGCTTGCCTCACGTGGCATGTTTACTATTGGATTTTCACCCGAGACTCCCTGCCCAGATAGCAAAATTTTTGTCATAATCGCCAGCTTTAAACCTGAAGCAAACATTCACTGACTAGATTAGATTGACCCACAATTACATTTATATCTCTCAGTGCTTCCGATTCTTTTTTAAAATTGGACTGGAGTCCAATTGGACTGGAGTACAGGAAAGGGATTAGGGATGCTTAGAGTTCGGGAAGTAGAGAATTAGAAGTGGATGTTAAGTAAGAGATGAAAAAAAGAAAAAAAAAAAGTAACTCCTGCACTCCTAGGAAGGGAAGTGCCATCTCAGAGCAGAGCTACAAGAGGAGAAGACCCACATTTCTCAGTACACGTGAAGTCGATTTGGGAGCAATACTATGGGTGTTTATAAGGAATACTCGGATTTATACTCTGCCATCCATCTGCACAAACTTCCCTGTGAGCGTCTCAAGCGGAGCAGACAGGTGCGACCCTTTGTCTCACAGAACAGAGCAGCTGTGAAGCTGTGAGGTTTGCCACTGCGTTCCCCACAACAAGGCTCTCGGGGCTTTTCTTTCTTTATTTCTTTTCCTGTTTTTGAATACGGGTTTCTGAGCTTCCTGGCTGGGTGACTGAAAGCAGCGGGAAAGCGCTGGTCCCTCTGGGCCAGCAGTGTTCGGCATGGGATGTCCTGGTCTCTGCCTGCAGCTGGTCTGTGTTAAGCACAAGTTCACCTGAACCTGTGGAGCCCGATGGCAGTTCTGTAGCACATTTACATCACCTCAGAAAACCACTCTGATAGGTATAACAGCAGCCTCCTCCCTCTATGAGGGATTAATTCTGGAAACTAAAGGTGGACACATAACGCCAGGGCTGACGCTGCCAGGTGTTTCAGACGCATTAAGCTAATGCGCTTATTCCACAAGCCAAAAGTGCCTCATCTACCCCCCTTCATCCCACGGCAACTTCTAAAGCAGAAGGAGGCATTAGGAAATCTACAGCTGAGTGAAATCCAGGGTAGAGGAAAAATAGAGCAAAAAGTCGTATTAAAAGTCATAACCAAGGTGACTGCTTGTCACAGATACAGATTTGGTCCGATCTGCTCCACCAGATACATTAATTTTGTCTGTGTTCAGTACCGGAACTGTGTTGAGCTACACCCTGTGCTCAGATTAACCCCGCTGAAGCAGAGTGTCAGTAAGGGACCTTCCCACACTCGTCTGGGTACCTCAACAGGCTCAGCACCACCAATTCCTGTCCTCCTGCCCTCCTCAGGTGTTGCTTCCTGGGGACAAACTGAGCTGCAAAAGCATGAGGGCAGTGAAGAGTTGACAGGGTTATCAGCTGCACCAAGTGGTACCAGCGATACAGAGCCAAAGGAGGGGGGGAGGTGTATCTCCTGGGATCCCTGCTCCTTCAGCTCTGGTAAGTTCTCCTCTTTTTGGCAAGCACATAGTAACTCCCGAAAAACAGGTGATTTCTCGTCTCACCTGCTCACAGATGTTCTGATTCCCTGTCTGCTTTTTTCTCTTGGGGGTATTTACTTTACTTTTCCTGACGCTTGCATGCTGTGCTTGATAACAAGGCTGGATAGGAACACATCACCTTCCTTCCTCCCTCCTTCTCCTCCGTGTTCCCCCCATACCCTGCCTCCTTTTTCCTCTCTCCTCTCACAGAGGCAAATGAACTGGCCTCCTCCCTGCAGTTTCTGCTGCTCTCACAACCACTCTGCCTAGTACATCTGCGCCAGAGTTGGCTAAGGCACCTGTAGAAACGGCGGCAAAGAAGTTGACTGTACATGAGCTCAGCTTCAACTCTCCACTTCATCAGGGCTGTGTGCGGAAACTACTTGTACAAAGAGGAAAGCAAAGAGAGAGAAGTATTGACGCGTAAGTCACATCAGTGATAACAGGTCGATATTCTAACGAGTGGGGCCCTTTGCCCCACTCGGTGAGCGAGAGCCTGGTATTCCCATCTTCTGCGCTTTCTGGAAACAGCTCTGTTTGCAGCTCCATCTCTTTTCAGATAAAAGCTAATATAGGGCAATCTCCAGTATCAGGACAGTATTTGCAAGTCAATGAAAAACCCATCCATGATGTCAACTTTTATCAGTGCTACCAAAAATATCCCACCACTAGTTGGTGCAACTTACCTTGTCGTGGTGTGGTGGCTTGCGTGCCCTTTCGGGCCAGACTAATGTTGCACCCTGGCCCTCCAGGTTGGGGGTTTTGTTTTGGGCTAACAACCCAATCATGTAAAAAACAAAATCTGTTACAGAAATTGCAACAACACTATCCCACCGGGTTCGGTGGCATAGTGTTGTTGCAGCCCTATGCTCCTCGAGGAGTAACAAGGACCAAACAACAACAACCAAAAATATCACAGGTAGAGAATGAGTCAAGAGCCCGATTAGGAAGCCCAGGTTGCTTTTCCCTAGGACTGCTCCCTCGGTGGCCAGAAAAAAATGTCATTGCTGGGACAACGTTGCTGCGACTGCTTCCTGCTGGAGCGCAAAGGTTTGGGTTACGTCTGCTGTCTCTGTCAGTGGGCAGGAGGGGAGAAAAGACCCTCAGGATTGTTATCTCTCTTCATTTCTCAGGAGACTCTAAGCCCTCCAGACAATTTTCCATGGAAAGTAAATCATCTGGGAAAGAAGGAGTGGTAAAAAGGCAGTTTGAAGTTACCAAAAGAGTGTTACAAATAAGGCAGCTCCTCAAATCCATGTGGATTCTGCTCTGCTTGATGCCTGTGAGACTGTATGGATAATATGTGAACACAGGCAAAGTCCTCCAGAAATACCCTGTCTTGGCAGACTGCTTTCCTTCCAGCCATCCCCTGCGCTGCTGTCACCTTGCCTTGTCTCTTGCGACCTCAGCTGGCACTGTGAGATCCTTCCACCAGCTACAAGCCCTGAAGGGGCACAGGGAAGGTGATGTTTCCTACTTCCAGCAGGAAGTGGAGCTCCAGCATGCCTGAGCTACATCCCCTTCCCCTCACAAGCAGCCTCTGGGGACCCTCCACTCCCCAGGTCAGCCAGAGGTGAAGCTCTGCCTGCGACTCACAGGGCTAAAAGCGCTTTCGGACATCATCTCCTGACAGCCAGCACCAAGCAAGCCGTTCCCCTGCGGCTGACAAGCAGTGCTCTGAGCAGCCCTGTGCAGGCAGGGATGGAGCACCTCACTTGGTGTGCACATGGGGGAAATCACTCCAGGTCTGAAAGCCCAGGAGAAGCAGGGCTGCCACAGCTCCATGCCCCCAGGTCCAACTGGGAGCAAGGCTGAGTGCGTATTCCCTGTGGACGGTCATACACAGAACACACGTACACACCACGCATACACATATGTGCGTATAACCTGTATAAATGGCTGGCCATACGGATCCACGGACCCCAGAGTCTGGCTGGCAGCAGCTGGGACTCCCCTTGTCCCTCTGATAGCCAGGTTCTCCCACGGGCTCACCCTGAGGGACTCACACACTCCTCTGGCTCCAAGGCAACCTCACCCACTTGCCAGCTTGATCTGTGCTGGCGCTCACGTGCCCACTCACACTCGCTCCACAGACACACGGGCTCCCGTGAACCCTGGTCCCACTCCAGTTGCCGGCACTTACATCCACTCACTCCAGTCTTGCCCATTGCTGATACATGGGGCCTCCAACCAGTGCTGACTCGGCACAGGGCATGGCCAAACCAACACAGGGCATGGCCAGCGTACCAACAAGAAAACCAGTTAGATGACACCAGCCCTCTTTATCCTCTTATCCCTCTATTTTCCCACACTCGTTCCTCCCCATAATGACCTACATCCTCTCCATTTCCCTGCCTTTGGTTCCTCCCCTGGACATCCCATACAGTAACTCCCCTCAGTCCCAAAGCTGCTCTGGCATTGACTTGTCCCGATGGATTTCACGCCTGGACAATGGTGCCGACAGCTCTCTGGGGACAGCCCTGAGAGCAGCCCAGGACCAGGTGTCCCTTCCACTGAGCCCTGACTTGGCTTCCCCTCCTGCCATTCTGCCCCCGTGCTCCTCTAGGCTTGTTGGAGATGGACATTTGTCGTGCTGGTGGCTCCTGGGGTGGGGCTGGCAGGGGCAGATTATGCTGTGGGGACACCCAAACCCTCCACACACC
>VXBL01004415.1:299007-322687 GCA_013400195.1 Aramus guarauna | reverse complement strand
TAAGGTTTGCCTCAGACTTCGGGGTTGGAGCTCAGCCTCGTACTTAGCTCACGGCCTGGGGGTCGCCTCTGCTCTACCTGAGTTTGGGACGACGGCTGTTTGTGGGGGTACCCGTGAGCTGTGGCTTTGGGGGACACTCTGGGTGGAATGGGGAGGGTTTGGAGAGCACAGGCGCTGCTGCCCCGCACTCTGGGGCACCTGAGGGCTGTGTCCCAGGACCTCGCAGCGACACTGGACTTCTGCCTTCAACAACTGCAACCCCAAACATCCCCGGCTCTGCCCGGCAGTGCCGTAGCTCCTTCCAGGGTCCCTTTTGCCAGGCTTTGTGCTCCCTCCCGTGCATCCAAACTAAGCTCGAGCATGGCTTCTTCTTGCCCCCTACTTCCTGGGGGCTGGGATAGGGATCCCCTCCCGGCAAGGAAGCTTTGTATTAAAGTCAAGCTGCCAGTGGCAATGCAGAGCTGCTTCTGTAAGCAGAAAGATTTGGCCCTTTGCAGGGCTGGGATCTGTGCTTTTCTCTCTTCTGCAAGCTCTGTCCTGGCTCTTGCTGTTGGGCTATGCCCGATGAGCTTGTTTCCTTCAACACTGCAAGCCTGTGCTCCTGAGGACCGATCTCCTCCCAGGCACAAGGAGAAGGGTCAGGCAGGCAGTCACACATACCAGCTGGCCACAGGCAGGGCTGCCGAACTGGGGGTGAGCTGCTGCCAGGCAAGAGGAGGCAGGGCTGCAGCTACCTGGGCTGTCACGACAAGGTGCAAAGACCTGCTTCAGCTGATGGAGGTGACCGCAGCAGGGTTTGTAATTTGTTAGGTCCTCTTCCTACCTGAAAGCTGCCTTGGATACACTGGAGGCTGGGGTCATTGTGAGGAGACCAAGAGCCTGGTTCAACATTCCCAGTTCCCAGCACGATGGGGTGTCGCTGGCCCTAGCCAGGGCCGTCCCTGTGGGAGACCAGGCGATGGGCTTTTGTGAGCTCACTGGAGCTCTTTGTTGTACGGGCAGCGTCGCGTCAGCGGCTGGGTGCAGGAAGGGAGGTGGTCCGGGAGGGACTGCTACTCCGTTTGCTCCTGCGCCCCTCTTGATGATTGTTAAAGGGGGATCCTGCTCGGCAAGAGCACTGAGACGTGGTGCTGCGAGGGCAGGAGGACAAACAGCGCAGGCAGCTGCAGTGCCCAGCAGCTGCAGGCAAGAGCCCAGAGCGGGCAGCGGCGCTGCCTCGATAGGGATGAGGAAAAGAACAGCAGTGATTTGGGAAATAGAAAGTGGAAGAGCTGAATTGCAGCTGAATTTTTCAACAATGAGCTCATTAAATGCTGGCCTTGTAAGCAGGGAAACCTGGGCTTTGCAGTTGAATGCTAATCAGCTGGTCAATGTAGCTGGAAAACATTGTGTGCCCTGTGAGGACTATTGCAGCTGAGGGCTGGCCGGCTGTGCCAAAAGGGGAAGAAGCTGGACTGCGAGCTCCTCTGTGCTCCCCAGACAGGCGGACGGAAAACCCCGTCCTGGTTTTCACTCTGTTACAGGCACTTGGTGTTAGTGGTGGCGGAGGATCTGGTCTTTGCTCCATCTGCTCCCAGCGACCCGTTTCAAGTACTGGCTGACACCACGTGCTCCAGGAGGAGAGGGAATGTTCCCCTTAATTCCTGCCAGTCAGAGCTTGAGTTAATGTGATTAAGGCTTTTATTCTCTATGGCGCTTATTGGCCACTACAACCCGGGGTCTTTCTTACTAATGGTAAAAAAATAAGCCTTTGACGGACGGAGATGTTACTTCTCACTGCCACGGGATGCCAGGTTTCTGCTAACAGACTTCCCATCCAGAAGTGTTTCTTGTCAGTTTAGTGGGTCTTGTCAATCTGTAATTTGGACTAAACTTGAGCCTGTGGGACTGGGTGTGGTGTGAGCTGGGTTCAGGGCACTTTGGCTGGGAAAAGGGGGTTGTGGTGATCCGGCTGCTCTGGTGTCTGTGAGGGTGTCCCATTGTACAGCTGGTGGTCGTGCCTGTCCTGTGCCAGGGTGGAAGTAAAGGGCCTGTCTGAACGTGGGACTTCCTGAAATCCAGTGCTTCATCCAAATGCTGCTGTGCTAGAAGGGTCTTTCCAAAGCAGAAACGATGGTCCTTGCTCCTGCTGCCATGGCCGGGCTCATTTTTCCCCCTCTTGTCCACGTCTCCTCTTGGTAGCATCTCCCCATTTTGGCCCCATTGCCCCAGAGCTTGGGTGTGGGTATCTGCTGCAGGTGCTGGGGCTGCGCAGGAGTGTGTGGGGGCTGCTGGGTGCAGGCAGCTTTTGGGGTGGGTATTTTTTTTGGCAGAGGTACCAGGAAGTCTGCAGCTCAGGCTAATTATAATGTGACCTAATTAGCTGACTATTCTGACAATGAGTGGGGACTGTGGTAACTATGATAACCTCCCTTCCCCAAGTCTTGCGAGCAAACCCTCAGGAGCTCTGGAGTCTCACAGCTCCCCTTGGTGCCATTTTGTCCGGGAAAATGGCGGAAGGGGATGTGAAAGCCAGGCTGTGAGGCTCTGCCTGACAGGAGTGACCTTTCTGAGGTATGTGGAGGGGAGGAAAACAGCCACCAGCTTCATCTGTGGGGTGCGAGGGAGTGGAGAAATTCCAGCCTTGCTGTTGCTTTTGTATTTAGGGAATTTCATGTGTTGCCCACGCATTTCATGAGTGCCTTCTGCCTGGCCGGTGGGAGAGGCTGTGATGTCTCCCTGTCCTCCTGGAGCTGCTCAGGAGCCCCTCGCCGGGTGTCACTGCACCAAGGGACCTGTCTGATGCGCTGCCGCAGATCCGCTTGTTCCAGGACTGTTGTGCTCCTGGTGTGACCGGCTGTCTCTGGAGTCCCGGCAGTCAGGGAGGTCATCCTCATGGGGACTCGGCCACCCCAGGTGCCCAGCACCCAGCCTGAGCCGTGCAGGCTTCGGTGCCTTGGGATCTCACCCAGAATCTCAAAGGAAATCTTGCTGGAGGAGACTTTCATCTTGCCTTTATGTCCTTCCAAGAGCAGGAGAGTTCCTACTGCCTGGGCTGGGGAGGATGGAGCTGCACGTGGCTGAGGAGCCTGTTCCTGTCCCCACGCCACATGGAGGAATTGTTTCCAAAGTTCTCAGCAACAAAATAGAATGTTTCAGTTGGCAGGGACCTACAATGATCGTCTAGTCCAACCGCCTGACCACTTCAGGGCTGACCCAAAAGTTCAAGCATGTTAAGGCCATTGTCTAAATGCTTCTTAAACACTGACAGGTTTGGGGCATCAACACCTCTCTAGGAAGCCTGTTCCAATGTCTGACCACCCTCTTGGTAGAGAAATGCTTCCTTAATGTCCAGTCTGAGGCAGCTTTCAACCATTCCCACGTGTCCTATGACTGGATCCCAGGGAGAAGAGATCAGCACCTCACTCTCCATGTAAGGTGAAGCACAATGCTAAGAGGGAATAAAGTGCTACTTAGAAAGGATTTTGAAATATTTAAAAGGAGATTATTACTACTTCAGCACCATTACTCTGCTTTATTTCAAAGCCTGTATTAGGCCATTGCAGCATGCAGGAACTGCAGATCAAAGTACAGGTGCCCGTAGTGTGTGGAGCAAGCTCAGGTACAGCAAATGCGTACAGGGAGGGCAGGTTTTCTTTCCAGCCCTTCTCAAGAAGCATGAATGTTTAAAAACTGCTCTTTGATCCTGCAGGATTTGAGATTGCTCATTCAACTACCTTTTTTTTTTTCCTGTTGGGGTTTTTAGGCAGCTGGGGAGGTGACTGCCGAGTCAGTACAGGTGATGTAGTCTTCAGCATCTCCTTTTTCCTCCCTTCCTGACCCTTCTTTCTTCTGTGGTGTAACTCCTCAGCTGTGCTGTGTGACACCAGTACAATGATTGTACTTGGGTTGTAATCATGTGTAACACTTCTTGCTCTTAAGCAAGTCTGTTCAGCAAGTATTCCCTTTTTCCTCCCCCAATTTCTGCTTCTGCTTTCCACCCCCAGCACTTCCGCAGCCTGGGTGGAAGCGAGCCAGCGTGGGAATCTGGGCGCATCCTTGTTGCAGCAGATTTTGGCAGCCGCTGCCTGTGTCTCATCTGCTGCCAGGAACGCTGCTGCAGCAGCGCTGCGAGGCCTTATCTTGCTTGTAGCTGCCTGCTGCATCCCAGCCGTTGCAGGTGGGGACCCGACATGGCCATGGCATTGACTTGCTGCTCCTGGACTTGGCCCGCTTGCGATGTGAGACATCTTTGCCTGTCAGCACGAGAACCCCGCTGCCTGTAATGCCTGCGCGTCACTGGGGTGAGGCTTGGCTGGCAGCCTGGGGAGCTTTGAGCCTGAAGGAAGCAAAGCTCCGGTGTCATGGCAGGACAGCGGGTGACGGCGGGGCTGGGAGGTCTGGCAAAGCACCCAAGTGCTGCGTGTTCTTGCTGTGCCACTCCTGGAGTATGGGACAGGATGGCTCCCTGGGATGCATTTAGGGACCAAATTTGGCCTGGTGCCCTCTGCCAGCTCTGCCTGTGCTGCCTGTGAGGGCTGACCAGTGTCCATCGCTGGGACAGGGCTGCTGTGTAGGCAGTGAAACAGGTGAGAGCTGTATCAAGGGCTGGCTGGAGCCCTGGGCCCTGAACGGGAGTTCCCAAAAAGCAGACAGTGGGGCTTTGGGAGCTCCCAAAAAGGCAGACAGTAGGGTTTTTGGTAGGGCTGAAGTGTGCCAGGAGCATCAGCTGTCCAACAAGGTGCAGCCTTGCCCTGTGGTGCCGAGCGCCTGCACGGAGGCGGCAGGGAATGAATTACGCTGTCTCTCATGCCCTATAAATACGCCTCTCCCTAAATAGTCTGGCTGCACAGCTCCGTGGCAGCCGAGTGGCTGTACCCAGGTCCTAAAATACTTGGGCTGTTTTAGGAGGCGAGGGGGGTGGGGAGGGAATGCAGCAGTTTGCAGGATTCTGTCGTTGCTCTGTGGGGCTGGCACTGAGCATCGGGGGGCTTCAGTGTCCCTCTGTCTGGCTGTCCCCAAGTGCAAGGAACTGGTAACCTGATTTCAGGTTGCATCTTGGTGCCAGCTGTACCGTGGCCCAGCATGCTCAACACCCATTGTGTGGCTGGTACAGCGTGCCGATCTGCGATCTGCAACCGTGGCCTGCTGCTGGCAAGACCCCATTTCTCACAATCCTGGCTTTGTGCTGCCTCTCTGCAGGGATGACGAGCCCCGAAGCCGTGCCGCATGCTTAACCCTTTCGGGCCATTTGGCCCAGGGCTCAGTGCCAGGGCAGGCACCGAGGGCTGGTGTTTGCCTGCAGGTAGCGTCCGTAGCAGAAGGGTGAGGTGAGCACGGCAGGCGCGGGCTGCGCTTGTGCCCTCTTTCTGCCTTTGTCTCCGTTATCCAATGCCTCTGAGAGGGGCTGGGCAGTATCCTGACCCTGGGTGGGCAGCCTTTGGTAGGGACCTCTGTGTCATCCTGCTTTTACACTCAGCCAAAGGGCAGCATGAGCTTGCTGGGGCAAAAAGAACCCCAATCCCAAGTGCCTCCCTGCCACTTATATGCTTTGCTGCTTTATCTGATCAAAGGCACTGCCTCTCCAGCTGTCTTACTCCAGAGGAATGGCTCCACACCCTTTCTCCCAGACTTAAAGGAAAAGTAAATTGACAATTAAATATTGCACTTGTTACACTTCTGTGAGGTCTTGAAAGTGCGTCTCAGAGCTGGGCTGGGTAATGCTGTGAACGTGTGCCTTAATTAACTGATGCCTTGCTGTGATGAACCTGCTGCCTTTCTTCCCTGTGACATCTCAGCTCTGTGACCTGGTTTCTGCTCCGATGGAGGTTTCTTACCAACTTTTCCAGGAAGCTGCCTGTACTGGTGGGCTTGTGGATTTGCTGGGTGCGAAGCATGCAGGCAGATCAGTAGCAGGGGCTGCACACCAACGTGGTGGTCATGTCCCTCTCGTTTGGGGTCTCTTGGCCCTGGGATTCTTGGAAACAGAGGCACAGAGTATAAAAGATGGTTGTGGAGGTGGTGGGACTCTGGAAAGTCATGGAGACCACCTCAGTTTGGGGGAAAAGCATCCTGTGCAGGCAGGAGCAGAGCTCTTGTGTAGGCAGTGCAAGGCAGGGCTGCAGCCCTGCGAGCAGCTTGGGGCCAGCAGCTTTGTTCATGACTTCCTCTGCCACAGCTTCCTCTGTGGCTGTGAGGTTTCTCAGCTAGAAAGGGCTTTTTTCCAGGGTAACCACAACTGTGCAGGTCTCGATCTGGGACAGCTACAGCCCTCATTTCTTTGGAAGAGAGCTAACAGTCAATGAAAGATGATGGGTGGGAGGATTTGACTGGTTTGTGCCAAAGGCAAAGCATCAGTGCCGTGCCTAGGGTTTTCTTTCTGAATGACTGAAAGGATTTAACTCTGTCAGGGTTGAGATGGTGGCGAGGGGCAGCGGCAAGCTGTGCGCTGGGGCTGAGCCCTGCCTGGCAAACCCTGCCCCATCCTCCCATGCCAGCCACCAGCTCTGTGCTGGGCCCTCATGGCAGGAGCAGGATGAGGGAGGGCTGTTGACAGGCTGTCTGATAGCAGAGTGCCCATCCCTTCAGCCTTTGGACTTTGAAACCCCACACAGTGGGTGTGAAGTGCTGGTTGCTGAGTGGGCCAGATGCTTTACTCATACCCACAGCGGATGTTGGGAGAGGAATTGGTGCACAGTCCCAGGCTGAGCACGGCAGGTCACTGCCTCCCCATCCCTAAAGCACTCTGTCCCTTGCACGGCTGCTCTCTCCTCCTGCAGATTCCTTGCTGTCCTTTCTGCTCCATTGGGAGCGTGGTCCCACTCCAGTCTTGCTCCTAGAGGTGGGCATTGGTTTCTTCTGCCAGCCCAGCCCTGTGGTGCAGCCCCTGGTGCCAGCCAGGATAGTTGTGCTCCCCCAGGACTGCCTTTCTGCTCTGCCTGGGGACACTGAATAAACAGCTGCCCTGAAGCACTATGCTTGTGTAGTACAAAACCATTTTGGAGAGGAAAGATCTTAACAGCTAGAGAGGGTGTGTTTTACTTACCAAGAAAGCCACTTTCTGCTGGCAGGTTCTGGTTGCTCTCTGCTCCGTATTTCTCCTCTAAATGAGCAGGAGACCTGGCAAGAGTTGGCTCCAGCATGCTTTTGCCTCAGCCTGCTGGTGTGTGGTGTAAGCTGTGTGCAAGTAACTTTTGTGCCCACGCAAGTAGGTGAGATGGAAATCCAGCTGAGATAAGCAGCCGAGTTCCTCCATGTTCCTTTCATGGGGGTGGTTTGGTCTGAACTCCTCTGACGAGACAGCTCTGAAAGCTGCACGCTACTTCCCCAAGCTTAATATATCTCAGCATTGGCCATGTTGTTCAGCTTCCCCTCTCCCCCAAGCTTTGAACCACCCTGTGACTTTATCCATTTGCACGGTTCCTCTTCTGGGAAGATGGATATGGGGGATGATGAGGGCTGACCCCCTCCCCTTTGCACTCCACAGGTATGACTCAGGACGGGATGGGTACATCGACCTGATGGAGCTGAAGCTGATGATGGAAAAGCTGGGAGCCCCGCAGACCCACCTGGGGCTGAAGAACATGATCAAGGAAGTGGATGAAGACTTTGATGGGAAGCTCAGCTTCCGTGAGGTGAGGGTGGCTGCAGAGGCAGACGTGGATGTCGCTGCAAGGCAAAGGGAGGAGGCAGCTGGGCCCTGCACCCTGGCTGTATGTAGCACTGTCCCCTCTGTTTCTCCAGCTGTGGGGTGCAGTGGAGAAGCAGGTGAGCTCCTCCATGCCATGGGGAGCTCGAGGTGTGGACCACTGTCAGCATCCATCCCCACGTGGCAGTAATGGTACCTGACGCCAAGGCTCTGCAACCTTCTTGCCTGCTTTGGGAGTGCATTTGAGTCTGCTGCAGCTGTCTGTGGGTGCTGACAGAGCTCCCTGCTATGCCTGGAGGTGGCACAGCCCTTCTGTGACAAGGTCTTGTTGCTGGGCTCCTGTGGTACAGCAGCTCAGGCCTCATTTTAAGTGCAGGGGAAGGGCTCAGCTGGTCTCATGGGGTGCAGGAGGCTTCCCCTTCCAGTTTATATCGTGTCCCTCTCTGTATCATGCAGTGACCAGCCACATTAAGCTTCACGAGGGGTGGTCACCTCTGCAGCGAGGAATAAATGTGGTGGTGCAGCAGTTTGGTACTGTGTGCTGGCTCAGCAGGGACACACAGCGAACAGGTCTGTGACAGCTGTGCTGAGCCTGCTGGGAGCAGTGTGGGCAGTCCAGGATCTGCTGCTGGGTGGAGGAGGAGAGGGAATTTGAGCAGTGACTTGCGTGCACTCACGGGTACCCAACTCATCTCAGCAGGAAGTGGGAGCCCAGATACCAAAACCTCCTGTTGCATCATCTCCTCCTCCCAGGCTTTGATTGCTGTCTCTGAAGCATATGTCACACTGTGGCTTTCTGAATTAAGTGACAGCCCCGTGCACAGCAGGAGAGCCAGTGCTGCTTGTATTCTGCAGCAGTTGGGGGCTGTGCTGCAGTCCTGCTTCCTCCCGCCCCAGGAGATGGCTGCTGTGGGCCTCAAGCAGCTGAGCTCCCTTGTTTGTGCAGGGGCTGTGCTGTCACTGTGTCTCTTGCAGGGTGGGAGCTTAGTTGTGGAGATGAGGTGCAGAGCTCTCCACAGCTCAGGCCATGAAGTTTTTCATCTTGGAAGTGGCAGGACCTTTGGCAGTGCCTGGGAGGGAGGATGAGCAGCCAGGGCCCATGACCAGCAGGGCTGGCTGGGGTGAGAGGGGTGACGGGCAGCTCGCAGAGCTGCTGCACCATCTCTCTGTTCTGGCATGTCACGCCATGTCTTCCTACTTTTGTTCCCCATGGGTTTTCTTGCATTTCTTTTGCTGCAAGAGGGCACCCAAAGACTGTTGGGTTAGAGAGCCTGGCTCATAGAGAAGGGGTAAGACAAGCAAATCTGGGAAGTGAGGGCCTGTCAGTTCATACCAGCAAAGCCCTAAGCTGGCAGGGAAGGAGACGTGCCCGGTCAGAGGTGAACCAGGGGTAGCAAAGAATCCAGCGGAGCAGGAAAAGCACTGTGCCCTTGGCCCCAGGTTAGACTGCGATTGCCAAATTACTGTGTGGGCTGGAGGAGCCCTCTGCCTCTCTGCGTGCCCTTGGGGCCACCCTTCACCCCCGTTGAAGAGCTGGGGACAGCCTCTGGGCTCGCTGCAGGGGCTCTCTCCTGTGAAAGAGAAGTGCCTTTATCCCCAAAGGCTCTGGAAAGATGCCGTGATATCCTGGCACCAGTGGTGCGGCACAAGTGGCAGAGCAGCTCCTCTTCTGCAGCCACCTGTTTGGAGCACAGCACCCTGCACAGCCGCCCATCAGTCGGCACAGGCTGCCTGCGCTGCCAGCCCTTGGCAGGCAGCGTGTGGCAGCTGGTGCTGTTGTAGCTTCTTGCCAGATGCAAAACGATGGTCAAGCAAATGCAAGCTCGAGTGGCACATGGGTTGGAATGAAGGAGCGTCACTGGCAGAGCTCTGGGGACAAATTACACAGCAGCTTTGGCGTGTGCCCAAAGCTTCCTGTAGTAGAGAGGAGCATGATGCTTCTTGCAGATGCACTGTGCCCAGCTGCCGTGTTCAGGCAGAGGACTGGCAGGGAGGCAGGTTTCCTGGTGGGTGAGGAGTCTTGAACCAGCCTGTAGCCCCGTCCCACTCCGCTTCCCGTTGGTGGTGATGAGCAAGCATGTGGTGGGGGACCAAGCTGACTTGGGGCACTCTGACAAGGAGAAACCCTGGTTTAAATGAGTGTCTGAACTCAGCAGGGTGTAACTTGAGCACTGGAGGGCTCCTGTCTGCTTCTTCAGAGAATATCAAGTCCTGACATACCTGCGGAACACACATTTTTCATGGCCCGGCCAGAGAATTGGTAAGGACCTCTTTCACTTGCAATAGGCCACCTTTTGTTGCTACTTTTAGTGTCATGTCCTCCCTTCCTGTGTGAGGTCTTGCCTGGAAAGCAGGCTTGCATGGCTCTGACTCGCTGCTGGTGAACCGCTCGCCCTGTTAGCAAAGCTGCCTTCTACCACCTTTGAGTATCTATCAGTACATCAACAATTACCTGCACAAGACTCCTCCTGACTCAAGCAAAGAAATGTAGGTTTAAAAAGATGAGGTACAGTGGGGGGACAAAACTACCTCTTGTCTATCTAGTTCTGTCATTACCACAGGAAACCAGAGTTAATTGCTATAACAATAATGTCTAATTGTAGCTGCTATCTAGAACCCACAAAAATCCACCCACTGTCCCCCACGCCTGCACCAGCTTAAATGCTGACCCACGTTATGTGTTTGCTAGCAGGGTTAGTGCAAACCGCAGCCTTAGGTGGCACTGCTTTTCTGGCAAGCTGCTGCAAGGCTGCTGTTGCCAGTCAGTCCTGTACCTTCCCTCGCGTCCCTGAGGCCAGCACGGCACCCAGTGGGGCTGTGTAACTGCAGCATTGCTCTGAGACTGCGGGGTAGGTCTTGGATCATGAAGGATGTGAGAGCAGATACATCTCTTATCACTTATGAGGTTAGTGGGGTGGAAAGCGTGTATCATGTCCTCCTTGAGAGCAGGGTTTTTAAAAGTACCAACATTATTCACTTTTGCTTCTCTGTTGACATTTCCCTGAGGCTCAGCTGCATGCCCTGTGTCCTGGGCCCAGCAAGGGTGTGAGAAGGGCTGGGAATGGGAGGTCATCAGGAAACAATGCGGATTCCTGGTGCTCTCTAGTTAGCGAGGACTGATGCCTCGAAGGCAAATAACTGGTGAGGTGGGCTGCAGGCTGTGTGCTTACCGTGAGGAAGGATTGCTTCAGTGGAAACCAGCGTGAGGCCCCATGGTCCGCCTTTTTGGGTCCTTGGGGCTGGTGTTACGCTGTGTCCACCCCAAGCAGTGGCTCAGTCCCTGGTTTCCTTGAGCTCAGCTTCCTGGCCACAGCAGCCTGTATTCCATGGAGGATTGCTGCCCCATTCCATAGTTTTCAGGATGATTCACACACACTTGTACTCATGATTGGGTGTTTCCAGTCCCTCCCCGGGGGACAGCTGTACCAGACCTCAGGATTGTGCTGCCTCCTCTGCCCTTTTTCCGATGGCAGGAAGTGGGACTCGCAGGGTGGAGCAGAAACTATGAGGAGGAACCATGACTAATGCCAGCCTGGCTGCCAGCCCTCCGTGTGCCTGGTGGTGGAGGAGGAAGAGAGGAACTAGCCCGAGCCTAGGAGGATTTGGTTTCTTTCTGAGCAGGATGCCCGTTCAGCAGAGAATCATTAAATTTCTTACATGTGTTTGGAGGGGGAAAAGTTCCTTCCCCAAGCACAGCCTGCTTTCTGGCTGCTCTGTGCTGAGCACGCACGGGTTACAAGGCAGTTTCATGAAGCAATGCTTGGTGACGCTGCCTCTGCGAGAGGGCAGCCAGCGCTGCTGTCATCTCCACACCCTTCCCCATGGGAGGCCTTCCCAAACTCTTACGTCTCCACCAACTTCAGCGAGCAACTTGAAGCAGGCGAGCGCATTAGAGGCTGGCTCAGCACGGATGCTGGGACTCTGCTGCCCTCCTCTGGGACAGCTCTGGCTCTCTGTAGGAAGAAGCAAAGTCCCAAGCGTGGCAGTCAGTCTTGAGGAGCACTAGAGATATTTGATGTTCCTGTGCAAACGGATTTTGGGGCAGGTCTGTGTGCTATTTGCAGCCCTCTGCCCTGGACTGAAGTGGTGCAGCGGCACAGCTTTGTTGCTTGTGCTCCTTTTGTACCCAGGTGACTTGTTCTTTCAGTGCTGTGCCAAGCATTGAGACACCTCCTGGGGTGGCCAAGAATAGCAGGGAGTTACAGGATCTCTCAAATTATTCATAGAGTACTCACAGCTTAACCTGGAGTTTGGTTAGCAGGTGGAAGTTGGTGTAGAGGTCTTTAAGCAGGCAGGTCTTGTCCCTTCTGTGTTAAAAAAAAAAAGTTACTAATGGTTTGTTTGTTTGTTTCCTTTTGTAACTGACATGGCAATATGCACTCTGCTGTAGTGACTCTGGATTTGGTAAATGTCTATGGTCCAGTGCAGGACAAAGGTTTCAAAACCAGTTGCTCTGTGGACGCTTGTTCAAGCCATTCTGTCACAAGGGCATGCCTCTGTCCTGACCTCTGACAGGTCTTAGAGAAGCTCTCCTGTATGTTATTTAATGGGCACAACAGGAACACATAGGCTTTGTTCATCTTAGTGAAACCAGCTGGGGTTCCCTGGAACTGGCTGAGGCATAGCTCCAAGGATAGATTGATTTAAGTCACCTTTCCCAGCTAAAGTAACTATATTCTGTTGTCCTAGTGCATTTGACCTTAATTCTGTTTTCCCTTCCCATACCACGTGGACCATAGGGTTCATAGCAGCCAGACAATCCCCAGATCCCTTCCAAGTGCATGCACTTGGGCTGCTGTTCTCCCTTAACAGAAGCACACTGGTGCCTTGATCCATGGAGCCTGGGGTTCAGGTGTGAGCCCGGGCTGTCTTTGTCCTGCTTTTGCTGTCATAGGATGTGATCTGAGCCCCCAGAACACTGGGGAAGCTGGTGGGGGACTTGTGAATACACCATTAGGATGTGGAGACATAGAGGTGTGCCTGAGCCCACCATATGGTTGTACTAGGCAGGTGGAGAGGTGGCCTCCTTCCTCTGGCTGTGTAGCAGCCCAGGCTTGTGAAGAGCTGTGCTTCACCAGGGCTCTGCTCCCCAGAAAACCTTTTTCCTATGAGATTTCTACCTCTTAGTCCAACAGAGCTGTGTACCAGAGCCAGGGAACCGGAGCACAAATTGCATGGTGCCGCTTCATTTATATAGACCTGGTTTCCTTTGCTCGGAAATGTAAATTCCAGCCCCCTCCAGGTAAACATCTGCACTGTTTGTGTTTTAAGTTTGAGCCTCAGTGAAGAACTTGAATGTTTCCTCTCTGTCTTGCTAGTTCCTGCTGATTTTCCATAAAGCCGCAGCTGGGGAACTTGAGGAGGACAGCGGCCTGTTGACTCTTGCGAAGCTCTCAGAGATAGATGTCTCCATTGAGGGAGTCAAAGGAGCCAAGAACTTCTTTGAAGCTAAGGTATGGTGTGGCACAGAAGAACATGAAAGCGCTCTGCACGCAGGCCTTAATTGCCACTGAGACACTGCCCCTGCTTGCTTTTCAATAACAGATACTGCTAGATTTCTCCCTAGCTAAAAAGATGCAGATTTCATGCCCCACCCCTAAGCTCAGCCATAATTTTTCCCTTCAAACTTGATGACGGACTCTAGCTACAGCCTTCTTCTGCAGATCAGGCAGCACTAGAATGGCTTAATTCACTATCTCTGCTGTGGGTCTGCCCTGGTAGAGCTGACTGGCTGACCTGTGTCCCTGTGGTGGGGAGCTCTTTGCTGGCTGACCGCTTCTAAAGATAAAAGCATCCTGGGAACTAATGGGACTGAGTTTGCCCTTTTGCAAAACCTCCCTCAACCTGAACACTGAGTTCAGTGGTGAATGGAGTACTGGGGAGTATCAGATTTCTGACATCTTTCTTGAGCAGCTCTGTAACCTTGGGAATCAAAATTGTTCTGCAGGGTCCTGGGGTTGGCAGAAAGAGCTTTGCACCATTCAAAGCTGACAAAGCACCCTTTTTGAAAGCTCTCTTGGAGAGAAAATAATCCTGCTTGTTTATATAAGAAGTTTTTTTCCCGAGAGCGGAATACAGCTATTGCACAGCAGATGTACTGAGATGAAAGCTGGAAAAATAGCCAGCAAATAAACAATGTCTCTTTGATCTGCAGATTAGCCGTGGTATAGTATGATGTTCTCAATTTGGCTGTGATTCAGAACTGTTTTCTGCAGTAGTTTCTCCCACTCTATACTCACAGTTTATGCTATGCTGCCTGCTTACAGAAAGAATGTATGTGACCTGGTACTGGTGGCATTGTTTTGGTCACTTGTTAGTGACTTATTAATAAATGACCTTTCTTTTATTGACGTTAAAGTCAAGCGAGCTGACAGGTATTGGGTCTAAATACCCAAGCACTGCAGTGTAATTAATACTTGACCCATCCTGACAGAGCTTCTCAGCAAGCACTGGGAGGTGCAGCAATCAGTTCTGTGTTGCTAAACTGGGAGTAGTTCAGGCTCTGGCCCTCCCTCTGATGTAATGCTTGACACACTCTTATTTTCTCCCTTCTAAAGGTTCAAGCCCTCTCTTCAGCCAGTAAGTTTGAAGCAGAGATAAGAGCTGAGCAGGATGAGCGAAAGCGGGAAGAGGAGGAAAGGAAACACCGCCGGGCGGCTTTCAGGGAGTTAAAATCTGCATTTACTCAGTAACCGACCAGCCAATATGCCCTCCGAGATTGCACATGACTTGGTACGTTTCCCAGATCAGGGCTCTACCTTGGAGAGAACTGCCTGGATCCTGCCTAAAACTCATTACAGCTTGCTAGCCTTCCTCTCCTGAAGATCCTCCTGAGTTTTTAAGGGCACAACTCTTGCAGTTACTGTGCGATGTGAATGTAAGAGCTGTGTACGTGCTGTTTGCTCTGAACTGTCAGGACCGCATAACCCTGAAGCAGAAACAACAGGTAGCAAATCACGGTGTACATTGACAAATGTCATGTTTGCTGACTTCATTCTTTCCTTCTTTCCTAGACATCTGTTCTCTCTTAACTCCTTAGTGATTAATTCCTTGCTTACAGGCAAGTAGTGGGGTCTTGTGTAAATCAGTGTACAAAGTACAGCTTGACTTCCTGTATGTTTGTACTGCTGTTGGGTGTTGTCATGCATCCTTGACTATCCCTTTTCGTCCTCATAGCTCTGTGCCACAGGCACTGTGAAAACACTGTGAAGAGAGAAAGATAGTTACTAGGGACATGGATCAAATTAATTATCATTTCCTGTAGCATTTTCTGCCATCCGGCATGTTGGAGAGTCTTCCAGTTTTTCTTCTCTGAAGTGCCATAGTAATAAACCTTTCCATAAGAGGTGAGAATCCCCAAGACTTTGAAGGGAGGAAGTTGGCGCTCTCTTATACAAGGAATAGAAAACTGAGTTGCCTGACCATGTATCTTTACACATTCCATCACATTTAGTGTACTGTATGGCTTCACTGTATTTTCCAGCCTTAGGTGGCTGTATCTGTTTTTAAGGGATATTGCCAGCTGGATGATGCAATCCGATGGCACGCTGGGGTTTTCTATTTGGAAATTTGTTCATATCCTGAATCATGAAGGTGACGTTGTTTGATTTCATTAGAGCCACGACAGATATCACCAGCCCAGCATAGTCAGTGATCCCTGCTGAAGAGGGGAAGAGCAGCGAGGTGAGCATGTTTAGCTGAATTCGGAGGGCTTGCACTATATTATTAGCTGTTTTCTTTTGCAAACGCAGGAAACTTGCCCACAAAATGTTAAAATGCCCACTGCTTCTCTGGATATATACGCTGTAGGTCATGGCAGGGAGCTGTGTTCCTTCGAAGACCTCTCTTGAAACATGGATTTGCTCAAATTCTGCCTCTATTACCCCAGTTCGTGCATTTTATTTTTTTTCCAGAATGAAACTCACCAGTCGTTTTTTCACTTGTCTGTTTTGCTTCTTAAACTGTGAGCACTAAACTGTGAGCGTGGAATAATAAATAGAAAAACCTTTACTCTTTAATGTCAGGTGAAAGAATTGCTAAACAATTAAACTGTGTGTATATATCTTCACAGATTATATTTTATAAATCACGCTTTTTTAGCTAAATATTTATAATTAAATGTTTTTATACTTTACAACAAAGCAGATAATTTCATCTTCAATTATTTCTCCTGTTGCTGAAATGTACAAATAAAGCATTGTTATCTCTGGTCTTGTCTGTGGTTTATTTTAGGTCCCTGAATATAGCATTTTGTTCACAAATTACAGTAGCGAGCCCCGAAGCTCGGTGTCCCAAGCGTGGATGAGTGAGGGAAGTGCTTCAGCCCCTTCTTGATAGCACTTCCCCTTCTGTACAGCAGTTTTGATGTAAAAAGTCCTAATATTTGCCACTACTCAGAAGGGGCCATGGCTGTGTAAATATTTGAAGTACTGTCCACTGCTAAATGTTGACATCTGAAGGTTGTCAGCCTTCCCTTATCTTAAAATAGCTGCTGCATCTCAGCCCCCTGTAGTGTCCCAGCTGGGAGCCAGGCAGGTTGCCTTAGCCAGATTTCCCTTTGCATTTCTTCTTTCTGCCTTTATAGAATGGAGGAAAAAAAAAAAAGTGAACATTTGAAAATGTGTCCAAGCATCTTATTTCTACTGTTGCTGATATGCTAAACTTTGCTGGCATGGCCAGTTTTGGGTGGGGGGTGGGCTCAGGAGGAGGTTTAACCATGCAACATTTCAGGTATGATCCAGTGAGGAATGAAATGGAAGACGTAAATATTCTATCCAGTGCAGCTCTGCTCTGTGCATTGCTGGCAGTTGAGGCATTTGCTGTGTGTCTGTGAGCCCTCAGGTCTTGGAGGTCAGGTAAAATCAGGATGAAAGATCCTTAGTCTCTATTTCCGCAGGAAAACTGCAACACTGCAGATCTTGATTTTTCACACGTGCGCACACACACAGTGTAGCAAGCACTGCTGACTCGTGCTGCTTTGCACGTGCAGCTGGGTGAGAAGCCTGGGGCAGGGGGAGGAAGAGGGTGGAAAAAGGGCTTCCAGTGCTTTTATGTTAATAGACTTGAGTGAACTCCAGCTGATAAATTTCAATAAGGAAATGAGCGGTGTCTCTGTAGTAGTTTCATTCAATTTAAATAGGTGCTCGTAGCTGGGTCCTTTATTCGGGGCAGGGAACAGTAAGTGCTTTTGGATTTTTGAAGTTGCAGTGATGTGAGTTTTGAAATTAGCTTTGCAAAAATTGACATTGGGAAAGTAATTGCTTTCTAAATTGTTCTGTTTTGCTGGCAATTATTGAATAACAATGTCATTAGGTTACGCAGAAGTATTAAAATTGTCTAGCTACATCTCCCATCTAATACCATCTCGCAATACTTAATTTTATTTACCTGTAGTTAATATATTACAGTCCTTAACACTGTCCTCCTTTTATGCCTGATGTCACTGCAGGTGACTCTTAGAGGTCCTGACAATCCCAACTCTCTTTACCAATGCCTGCTGGTACGTCAGTGCTGGTGTGGCACTACTGACGTGCCCCAAGTGACTCTGTTTGTGATGGCAAGTAGAGAAGTTTGATGAAAAGCCTGTTGTGGTTACAGGTGTTTCCCAGAAGGGATGAAGACCTGCCTCAAGTCATTCATCTCCTTGAACAGGAACTCCAGGTAGTCCTTGATCTCCAGAAGTTTTTTGTTTAACATTTCCCAGAGCAGGAGATGTACAGTAGAAGAGTTGCTAACACTTCAGCCAGTACCGAGGATGGGTTCAGCCTGACTGGATACTTGGATGGCAGCGTGTTTCTCAGTGATGCTTCAGTTGCAACCGCTGTCGTTGGCTTCAGGGGATACCGTGTGATGGCAGGAAGTCTTAACTCTTAGCTCAGTGTAAACGTAATCAAGAGAGAAAGAGAAACAGTGTGATCAGGTTCTTCCTGGCTTAGGGCTCAGGCTTTAGCTGTGAGGATTAAGGTGACTGAATCGAATTTTAACCTTATGGGAGTGTTCAAATAAATCCCTTGTGAAATGGATTGGAGTAACCGGAGTGCTTTATTGTTGCCTTTCAAACTCAGCTTGCCGCATGTGGGAAGGATAGCTTAAAATAATTGGGCATTGCAGAAGCAGCAGCATATTAGTGATAGTCCGTCTTTCAGCATAAGCCATCTGAGGTGATGGGCCCATTGAAGTGGCTGATTTAAAAACTACAGTTGGATGTTCACCTGCCTGCTTTGTGTGTTGCTTTTATTATTGTTAGGCATGTGATAAATGAGGATGGTTCTCCGCTCCCACGGAAAACAGAGGCTGCCAAGATGATGTTGACTCTTCCCGGACAAAATCCCTGGTATTTTGACAAATAGGAGCGCACCGCTTTTCCAAATACTAAAAAGTGAGGGTGGTGAGGGGAGACGTGACAGACTCTGCCACATCTTCTGGGCTATTTTACGTCCATTATTTACCATTTCAAAGCTGTGCTCTGTGTTTGTAGCTCCTCTGCTGTACTGAGGGAGGCAGGCTCTGGCTTCCAGGCTAGGAGGAATGAAAACAATGGGTCAATAAGGAAGGTTTTTAGTTTGTTAGGGGATGCCATTTCCCTGTGCTTAGTTTTTTAATAGTGTGGATGAATTGGCATGGTAATCTAGAGTGTTCTGAAGTACTTCATGCCCTCGGTACCCAAGTGAATGTCAGACTGCTGCTGGAGTAATTTCACACCTAGACAGCATCAGCTGAAGTCCTGTAATTGAACCATGCAGGAATTTAACCACACAGGTACAGTCTTGAATTTTCATTACAGTCTCCCCGTTCTGCTTGAATGATGAGCACAGTGAAGGATTTAAGATGCAATTGAAAAAAAAAAAATCATCTGAGATATTTTGCAAAAATGCCAAATTTTGCAGAGGAGGCATGTTTCAAACATTCTTCTTGAATTTGTCTTGATAATACAATGGTTGTGCTAACTGGGAGAAAAAAAAATTCTGTAAATGCTAAACTTCTCCCACCTCAGATAAAACTTGTCTTAGAGCACATGGAAATACTTGAGTGCTCAAACTCAAGTTCAATAAGTAGAATAACAAGGCACAGCCGCTTCTGCAGTCAAGTTGGAAGTTTTGACTGACAGCTTGAAATGCAGCACTGCCTCTCTCCCGCCCCAAACCGTTATCAGTATGGGCTCAAGCTGTGTGACAACAACCAGGGTGGGGTGGGGGTATCAGATGTAGCTTATCTGAGGCCAGCCCTTTGCTTTTACGTACCAGCCTCCTGAAGGAGAAATTTAATTCTAAGATTTTTTCAGGTGAGATAGTCCAGTCCTGTGGTGCTCTCAGCTAAAAATAATGTCCTAAGAATCACAAGCTGTCAACCCATTAGCTCAGAAGAATCCCTTGTGTTCACTGTTGCATAATTTTTGGCCAGCATTCAGTGCAGAATGACAAGTATTTATTCACCTAGAAGAGGAGGGAGAAAGCAACGTGGATTGTGACTGAAATCATGATTGGAGAGAAACTTTCAGCTACAAACAGTTATATCTTCAATAGTGCGTAACAGCTAAGAATAGTTTTTTAGGCTGAAGGAACCACATAGGGGCTATTCTGCATCACTAGTATGGGGTTTGGAACTAAAAATAAACCACCATTTTTAGCTGAAGGAGTTTGTCTTGAGCTCCTAATTTTTCCATCAGGAAATCTGGAGTCAAAACATGAACCACCTAATGCATTTTCTAAGCAGCAGCCGCCTCCTCCCAGGCACGGCTCCTCCAGTGACCCCAGGAGAGTGGGTGCCTGCCGAGACGGACGCTGCGTGGGGATAAAACGCGGTCGCTTCTCGGTTAGTCGGTATCTTGTGGGCTTTCAGTGCCGCCGGTAATTACCTACGGGTGACCTAGAAGGAGAGAGAAAGGGTGAGGCTGCTGGGTGGTAAGGCGTGTTGCTGATGCCTGGATGCAGGAGCCCAACGGTCATTTACCTCAGCGGCCGAAGCTCCCAACGGCCAGCTGGGCGCTGGGGGGGCCTGCCCAGGCGGGAGACAACGCCGGGAGGGCGATGCCCGAATTTACCTGCCGGAGGGCTCAGGCTGAGGGGGGGCCCCGCTGCTCCGGAAGAGGAGGCTGGGCGGGAGGGGCAGCGGGCCCTTGCCGGGAGCCCCCTCCTGCACCGGCCGCCCCCCCATCGCCGCCTGCACACCCCCCCGCCCCCCTCCAGGGCTGTGCGGAGGAGGCTGCAGTGGGCGCGTGCCTCCAGCAGGGGGCGCTCGCGCTCCCGCAGGTTTGGGGGGGGGGGGGGTAGGGGGACATGCGCGCGCAGCTGCTGGGGGACCGCTCCCCTCCCTCCCGTGCGCGCGGCGCGGTGTCGTCACGCGGGCGGTGCCTGCGCGAGGGTGGGGGAGTGCCGTCGCCCATCCGGGTCCCGCGGTGAAGGCAGGGGGCGGGGCTTGCCCTCACGTGACGTTGCGTGGCGGCGCAACCGCCATCTTGTGTTGTTGGGGCTGAGGAGTCGCTGTGGCTGTGAGGGACTCTCCGTCCGGGAGCGCAGGTAACGCCGTCCCGTCGGCTCCCTGCCCCCGCCACCGCTTCGGCCGCCCCCACCGTCTCCCCGCCGCCGGGCTCCCGCCGCCGCCGCTCTCCCCGCCTGCGAGAGCGGGTGTAGGCCGCGCGTCGAGCACCGGCCTTGCCGGCGGCTCCTGTCCGCCGCGGGTGCCGCAGCCCCGACGCGCCCTGCGGCCTACCGGGAGGCGAGGCCTCCCCGGCCCGGTGGTGAGGGGCGCGCCCGGAGGGCCGCTTTTGCGCTCCTGGCGCTGGGTTTTTACAGGGCTTGTTGGGCCTGGCTCCCTTCGGGGGTGCGGGCCTTGTCCTCTCCATGCGGCTCCTTGGCAGCAGGTCCCGGCAGGGGGAGACGGTGCCTGTCAGGCGATGGCTGGGCCCCCGCGGCTCCTCACGCCCTCGGGGGCTGGCAGCTGCGTCCCCGGCGCCGTCTCCCCTCACGCTGACCCTTGTGAACTCGCTCGTCCCCCTCCCAGCCCGGTGGGACTGGGCCTGTGTTCCGGCGGTGCCGCGGGCAGGTGCGCCCTCATTGAAGCCTGTGTGTGCCCCGCTCCGAGCACGCCCAGCCCTGTCAGGTTACACGGGCTGAGGAAGGAGGGAGCTCGTCGAGCACTCGAGCCTTTCCCCCCCACCCCCCCACAGGCAGCAGGGTGTTGGGAGCAGCAATGACCAGCAGTGTTTGACTGGAGAGGCCTTGGCAGGCTGAAGAGAACATCGATCAGGATTGTGTACGTTTGGTATTGATCCAAGACAAGTAGTTTCAGTGTCAACAAAGCAGTCTCCACTCTTTCAGCTCTGTGTAATGGCATTTTGAAGTGGGACAAGTTGTAGCCCAAAAGGAGATGTTGCCAAGTAGTACTTCTGGAATAAAACCTATGTTTTCCCCAGTAACCTTCAGCTCAACATTCTTGGTTTGCTGCTGTAATGCTTTACCTCTTACTGTAATTCTTAAGTGTCTGTTCTTGGATGGGAGGGGAATGAACTTCTGAATTCTGATTATGTTCTTCTGTCTAACTTCTTGCTGCTCATTCTATTTTCTTGCTTCAGGAGCTGACTTGGGCAAGTTCCTGGAAAGTACGTGTGAATTTTTTTTTCCCTTTTCCTGTAACTCTGCTGGTTGCTTTTGTTCTTAAGAAACTTTTTAATAAACACAAATTAATTTGTTGCTTTGTGAATAGAACTGTGCTTTGGTAGATGCACAGCGTGATAATTGGAAACCTTTGTAAACAAAATGGGTTGCAGTTGTCACCAACAAAAGCTTTGTTCTGGTATTTTTGAGCTCTGTTATTGGGTGTTGGCTCCAATAGATAATAAGAGCTTTAGTATTACGAAGCATTGATATTCTTGACATTCACTTGAATAGGTGTCCTGTGAACGGTTAGCTGATGCTGAGGTAAAAATGTGTGCCCTAATCTGTCCTGGGAGTATCAACAGAAATGTTGGAGTGTCTGTTGCCCCTTCTGCACCCCCTTTGCCCCCCCAGGCTCATATAGTCATAAGTTCTCCAAGCCACCTAATGTCAAAGGTGATGTATGTCAATGTTAATTCCTTACGCCATATGTGATTTAAAAAAAAATAAAAAAATTCTGTATGATAGTCAACTATATTAAAAAGAAGGTAGAGGTTTATCCATGGAAGTTGAATGTCAGCTATCACTTCCACCAAAACTATCTGCTTGTGTTGAGACTTTGATAACCCCTTTCAATAGCTGACAAGTTGTGTATGAATACTAGGATTTCTTAATGATTTTAAGAGCTGCTCAGGCTTTCCCAGTCCCTGAATGCATGAACATGCAGGGAGGTACCTTGTCACTGTATTTCTTTTAGGACCTTTTCTGAATGTTTACTTGAGCCTGTCTCTTAAAGTAAGTGCATAGAACTAAAATGCAAAGTCGTCACCTTGCAGTGATGTTTTGTTTCACAGGGTGCTTAGAAAAATAATTTGATACCAAAGTAAAAACTTGGACTCTTGCATATCCACTTTTCATTACAGCTGTTGCTCTTAAGAGGACTGTAAAATATCCTCAGATACTCCTTTTAGTGGTTTTTCTTGCCGTCCTAAAGCATACTGTAAATTAAAAAATATGATCTTTATGCTGATCTAAGTGGAAAAAAATGCTTGTAAATAGAGAGTTGAGGGCTTTACAACTTAATTTCCCCACCTGTTTTACCCCTTGATTGAGGAAAAGACTGTGTGTGTAAAAGAGGAGTGTAAAGAAGGGTTTTTTTTTTTTAAGGAATTCAGACTAAGCACCATTGCATCTCTTCTACACTTGCTGTCTCCTGAGGCCGATTGTCTACATGAAGTTCTACAATAAACTAGAGTGTCTTATACCTGAATGTAAGAAGGAAGTTGGCAGCTATTTTAAGATCTATAGATACATCTTTTAAAAACAAACTAGATGTCAAAGTCATATGGAGCATCTCGTTGGTGCACCTGAGTGGCTGAAGATGTGGTTTGCTACTACATGCCTCTACTGAAGGATCTTTCCAATTTTATAAACACACAAGGGAAACATTGGTTAACAGTAGTTGATGACGATGAGCTAGGCACCTAGAGCATGGTCTTTTCCTTCCCCTCTGCCCCTTCCTTTAAAGTAGTTCAGACCTCCAGCTCTTCAGGGTTTTTTTTGCTTGAAATACCAAGGAGATGAAATTTGATCCTGCCTACATTTGTCTGATCTTGTAAGTTCAAGTAACTGTCAAATGTATGTTTCTTATTCTTTTACTGAGGTCTTTAAAATTCCTTCTTAGGGCTTTTTAAGGTATGATGTTAAATCTTCTCATAGGCTAATTTAGAAAAAAATTCATTTTCTTAGCATTTTTTCTTCATTTTTGTTTGCCTTTTTTATCTCTCTTTCTCGCAGTGCTTCCGCTCAAATATGAGTGGAAATAAGCTATATTTAATTCATGATTATAGATAGGCAGAGCAATAAAATTTCTGCTCACAAGCGTAAAAGCCCAGGCCTGATCCATTGGATGCTTTGGTAAGGAGAAACCCGTCTCTTTGTTACTGAAGAAGCATTTATGTTGAAAGGGACTATGTTTCTTTGTGTGATTTTTCTCATCAATTTATTTTAATTCATTGAGTGACGTTAAAAACCTAGGTGTGTGAAATGCTGCAAGGGGAGGATAGTATTTGCTTTTGCAGGAACAGAGTCAGTTATCAGCCCAGCTTAGCCTCTTCTTTCCTCTTGTGCAGTCAATTCCTGAATGTTTTTTGGTGGCACAAAGGCTCTGCCTTGAAAATTGTCAGAACAGAGAAAACTTGGCAAGTTTGCTCAAGGTGTACATAAGTTATGGATGGAACTAGGAAGAATTAAGTGCTTTAAATTATAAGGTCTATGCAACATTGGCCCTCTTGTGGTTTGTGGGAGTATATATATAACAATGTTCATCATAGTGATGTTTAATACCATTATTTTTTCATCTTTAGCTTAGATGATAGCACAGGATTATAGAAGACCGAGGCTTTTGCGTTGCTTTGTTAGTAGCTGAGATTGCCACAGTGTGTTGATTACAAAATGTGTC
>VXBL01004415.1:202261-298941 GCA_013400195.1 Aramus guarauna | reverse complement strand
TTTTTTTTTTTCCCCCAGAGGGAGGGCTGTCAATCCATTCCCTCCAAAGGTGGTTAAATGTTCTTGAACATAGAAAAATGTACTGATAGCTTGATGTCTGTGTGGGACACTAGGCAGCCACTGGAATTTTTATGTCCCTCCTGCATTTTTTTTTTATTTTTTATGGACAGGATGCACAGAATTGTTTCGATGCGCCTGAGGTTTTTGGCAAGCGTGAAATCAAAGTGTGTGTTTTCAGGAGTGAGCCTCTCCTGTAATCCTTAAAGCTTGCAACATATAGAAGCTGGCTATCTAGACCTCAGGATTGTGGAGAAAAGCAGAAGGGATATCAGGAGCTCTGCAGAGGTGGTAGAGTCTACAGGTCAATGAGGAATTTTGGGCATTTAGAAAATTTGTCTTAAAATAATGCCTTGTTGATCACACCTTTTGGATCACATACTTTTTTTTTTTTTTTAATTCCCTCAGCTAATTATTAAAGCTGTTCATTATGTGGGGTTTTTTTGGCCATATGTTTTCAAAAATCTAGGCAAATAAGAAAGAATGATTACTTGATACCTTCAGCAGTGGCTCTTGTATATGTAATTTGTCATTATAGGCAGATAAATGAGCTTACATATAACATGCTAGAAAAAAATGGGTTAGAAAAATATTCTTGTGTGTTTGATAGCTGTTATTACAGTGAAAGTAAGTATGATGCATTGCATTTTGAAGGTAACGTTTTGTTACTAGGTATTTGGTCTGTTTTGTTCAGTAGAGAAACACTTGTTTCAAGTTGTGGTTATTATGAAATACTTCCCCCCCCCGCCCCATCACTGACAACTAATTGAAATATTTTGCATTTTCTTGGTAGTATTTTATGATAAAGATACTGGTTTGTGTGTCTGGGAGATTCCAAGGTTATAGATGTCCATGTGTAGATCAGATTGGATAGAAACAGATTTGTGGTAGCATGTCTGTTCAGATTGGAGGAAACAGGAGGAAAAGGTGCACTTTGTACGTTATGAAGATTACTTTGGGTGATGATGATGATGAACAGATAGCTGAATTTATGTAACTTCAGACTCAGCGTCAGAACGTCATGTGGCAAGGAGCTGGTATGACTGGCAAGTAATGGATGTATAAAGCGAGTCTTTTTTTTGAGCCACATATGGTAGAATTGGAGCATTTAGGCTGGACGAGACCAACCCTTGGTGGTTGTCTGCTTCAGCCTCCTGCTCAAAGCAGGGCTGACGTCGTTATTAGACTGAGTAACGTGTGTGATAGCAAGTGAGTGAGGCTGATCATGGAAATAGCATATGGCAAGGTTTTTAAGTAAAAGCATCTAATAACTTGATTTAATAAATCAGAGGCCCAGTTCCACTACTATTAAAACCAGTGGAAGCTTTTACATTAGGCTTAGTTAATGCTGAATCATTGATAATTTTCTGTACTTATGTTATACTAGGCTTTAATAGTCCTAGGGCAGGATCAGGATAACATCACAAGTCAGTTTACAAAGATATGGTTCTTAAAACAAGTGTATATCTTTAGCAATATTAACATAAAGAGAAGAAAAATGATGACCTATTAAAAAGTGTTGTCATTCATATCTAGTAACAAGTTACTTTGTGACTTCCTGGTTGCTGAACATATGTAACCTGATACACATAATAATCATCTGTTAGGACTTTTTACTAGACACTTTCTCACTGTTGAGTATTTGTTTCCTGAAGTATAGGACATATCAGAACTGCATGAGTGGGAAACCTTAAGGAGGGTGGGAATTTGTACAAAGCCCTAAGAAGCTGCTTATGTAAATGACATTTAAAACCAAAACAAACCAAAAATGCACAACAATCCAGATCTGTTAATTCAGTGAATGGTTTCAGTGAATGTAGTCTGAAGCTTTGTTCTGCCATTTTGAATATACGTGTGGGCTGTATAACGTGTGTGACGAATAGGAGAGAGGTGCCGCAGTGTGGGTTTGGTTGGATTCAGGTAGGCTGGCTGCTGGCCTTGTTGAGGAGTAGGTAGACTCAGCATCCTGACCTGTAAACATCTTGTGGAATGGCACAGACAAAATATTTACCTACCAGCAAATTTTCAATGTACAATGTAGAGACAGATGTGGAAGTGATTTTTTTCAGCTAGAAAACAAGAGTGCTGGCAGGATTTTGGGACAGGATTTGGAATGAGAAGTGGATTGTGTTCCAGCTAGTGGCAGAGCCAAGGGTGTGGTCCTCTGACTCTGCTTGGAGCTTAATCACTGGTGTCTGCCTTTGGCTGGAAGTCTTGTAATAAAGGTGGAGGTCACACTGCTTTCTGGCTGAGAAACTGGGAAAAGCTTTCACATTTCTTTGTGTTCAGGTGAAGCAAGAAGTGGATAGCTCTCTAACCTGCCTCTAACCACCAAGTTCGCAATAGTAGGTAGGAAAGGAGGAAAATACCTGGAATTGTGATATTTAATGTTCCTTTATTTTCATTGGATTTTGTTAGCTGTGCGGGTCTCGTTAGTCTCTTTTGTTATCCTACCCAGAAGAGCTTCAGTGCTTACTTGTTTGTCATTCTTAACTGTGGTGCAACATGTTGCAGGCTCTAGCACTCCATGAAGTTTTAGATGGATCTGTATGAAGTGAGCAGAGGGTGGTCAGTTTGGTCCTGCCATTTGAAAATGTCATGAACAATTTTTGACTGTAAACTGCCAAGAGATTGAAACACTTTTGCAATGATTTGATACAGAAAGGTTATAAGACTTTAGGAGATCTAAAAATGTAACTGTAATAAGATGCATAGTTTCTGGAGAAGTGGATGGTTTAGATATTGTTCCCTTAGGAAAAACTTCCTCTTAGCATGTGGGTAGATAGGCCTTGAAAAATTCACCGCCTTTATCAGGATAAAGGCTTGGTAAGCCAGAAGGGACTACTGTGACTCGTCTGGCATCTTGTGTAATGTGACTAATGGAAATTTTTTTTGTGATTAATTTTCTGTTTAAACTAGAACATACTTTTTAGACAATCATTTAGTGTTGACTTGAAAACAACTTACTCTGTTTATGTCTGAATGTCTTGCTTCAGTCCCTTCACTGAATAAACTTGGGTCTTCAGCCTTTTTTACCTGCATCATCATTTACAGACTGAGCAAGATACTTAAATTTTTCTCAAAGCTCAATAAATAGAGCTTTGGTGTGGTGTTTTTCCCCACTGTGAGACATATCTGTCACTTTCTATCAATTTTTGAACACCTGATTTATCAGATTTCTGGCCTTATGGACAACAGAACAGGACAGAGTATCCCTGCAGTGATAAAATCCACTCTGTATTTACTCCATTTCCTTATTTCTGTATTCAGTGTTTTCTGTTAGCTCTTCTAGTCAGTGTTGTATCGTATGTTCCTTTCAGCTGATTAATGTCATAAATCTCAAACTGGTTTCAGGACTGTGTTTTGCCAGAATAGTCTTGCATTTGTGGTATATTACCTATGTTTTCTGCTTGTGAGTCTTTTGATTGTATGCTTGGCCTTATTAAATGCAACCTGCTATACTGGACCGAGTAATTGAATAATTCATAATGGTATTATTGATGATGTGTCATTTCCATTATTTACCATATCCATGTTTATCATCCTCAGGTTTTAGAAGTTATTTGGGCCAATGTTACAGATTCTATAGAAGTAGAGGTTGGCTTCTTACCTTTTACTCTGTTTTGAGAATATTTTGTCTTCTCAGATGGGTTGTTGTAGATTCTTTAGAAGAGAAGGCTAAAAGAAAACATAAGTTGTGATGATTTGAGACTTCTCATGTGGTTCTGGGTGATTTTGTCCTTTTTAGCATTCTGCTTAATTGAAATGTCCTGCAGAAGTTAAAATTTATTTCACCTACTTGCTTAAGCAATGAAATTTCTACTCTTACAGAAATGTATTTTGATTGAATGTCTTCTATAAATCCATGTTGGCTGGCCTTTATTATGTCGGTGTCCTTTAATCAGTGTTGTCTGCTTTAGCCAATGATTAATATCAAACAGACTTGTAGTGTAGCCACCTGAGTCATCCTGTTTACCACTGTACTTAAAAGGTAGCTTGAATACTATTCTGCATCTTCTTTAATATTTCAAGAATGAGAGAAAATCAGCATTAATTATTCAGGCAACCTGTTAATTTTTTTAAAACCACAGTTACTGGCACTGAAATTAGCTAGCTCTAGTAGCTGCCTGTGGAATGTTTTCTTACTTGTGGAAGGTGAAGTTTTATCATCTTGATGTAATGTTGCTGTTGCATGGTGGAGCACTGCTGTTAAATTCCTGTTCCAAGTTTATTTAAGGAGAACCCAAATCCTTGCACTTAAATCTGCTTGTGTTAGACTTGCATTGTGTTCCTTGGTTCTCGATATTTTCAGCCAATTTCTAGGTTAAAAAGGCTGTTTGAAACCTACAGTAGCAGCAGAGCTACCTTGAAAGAAAAGGATACATTTCTTCTTAAACATCTCTGATCTCACAGTAGACAATTTCAAAATAAAATAACTATGTATGGGAAGGATCAGTGGTATATCTTGTTTCCAAAGTTAATAAAAAAAACCTAAGCAAGCAGCAGTCCCAAAGCTATAAATTGCAGTGACAGTCCAAATCTTTAATTTCTTTTGTCTGTAGGAAAGATTAGATGGGCAGACCTGAATGCAGTCATTGCCTAGACTCAACTTGGGATGCTAAGAATCAGTTTATCTCTATCCAAAACAGCAAAACATCTTGGCGAGACAGATTGCCATGTGGTACAAGCTGACAGAATTCTGTAATGGAAATGTAGGAATTTAACATTGCCTGAAAATCTTTCACTCAAGTGCCCATGAGCAAGGGACAAACCTTAAAATGGCAATTTCCTGTAAATCCTGAGGTTGAGTGAAGTCTGGAAAACATGGCAGTTTAGATCTTTCAAAGTCTCTGAAAAACAGCTTTTTGCCTAGATATTTATTAGATAGCTGTATGTTTTAAAAGACCAGAACTTGTGGCCAAAATGTGCCACAGTAATTATAGATCTTCCTTAGATTTATTTTTTTTTCCAATTGAAACATCTTCTTATGCATTTTAACACACAAATCTAGCCGGTAGAATCAAGTTCCAACTTGTGTCTGAAGCAGATGTTTCTGAGAGCTTTAACAAATTTGTCAGGTACTGAATAGCAAGCTTGAAAAATAATTTAAAAAACCATGAGCTTGGTAAAACAGCCATTGTACCTAAAGCAAACCAATGAAATGAGTTGAGTGTTGCTGATAGCAGCTTCTGTACCTATAATATTACCTGTTAATTGTGAGTGAAAGCCACTTAAGGGCTTAATGTTATTGGATTACATTTTGTGTCTGCTTAGAGGATGGACTTCTGACTTCCAGAGTACTAAATTGCTGACAGAATAGAAAGGATGTTTTTTCCCTTGTCGGTCCACAGGTTGATCTCTTTTCAGTGCTGCATGCTGATAGCGGGTTGGTGGCTGTGGTACCCACCCCACTCCCTGGAAAATGGGGTCCCAGTTTATGAAGCAATTCCATTTTTCCTCAAATATGCAGGAAAACTGCAACTGTTTGTAGAGTTGCATGGGCACCTTGATCAAAGGTTGACATGGTTTGAAGAAAACATTGGAGAAAAGGTTCTGCTTTGAAGGACTGATGGGAAGTCCTCAGGTAGCATTCTTGCTCAAGCAGTGGTGCTGGCTGGATGATATCAAAATATGACCTCAGTTTCTTGCTTCAACTTGAGGCTGTCCTTTTGTGCTCTTTGCCCATATAAAATCGGTGGCTGTGTAGGTTCCTCAATGAATACCAATTAATTTGTAGAAAAATTTTGACTTAGAAAACTATAGCAGTTCAGAAAGGGGTTTTGCCTTCATCAAATTATATCAAGGAGGAACTGTTTGGTATATATTATTTTTTGTGATTTGCCATCCTTGATTAATAAGGAAGCAGCATATATAAAAACCAAAATTAACATTTAATAATTAATATTGAAGTGTAGAGCCTAAGAAAGTTATTTAGATGATAAAGATCTGATAAATTCATGCCTTTTCCTTGGCCGAAAGAGTTAAATTTATGACCTGATCATTCATTCCCTTTTCTTAATTCCTCACCCTTTTTCTTGCTCCACCCTGACTCTTTCCTGTCGTGAGGTGAGCACCGCGTAGTCCACCCCAACTTGCCTTTCCAGTTAGTACAGCTTCTCATTTGTGCACTCCCTGTCAGAGGTTCCTCTCCAGTTTGGCTTCCGTGCTCTCACCTTTTGGCTGCTGCTTTGTGAGCCAGCAGCAGCATGTGGTTTTTGCTTCCCTATCTTGTCTGCTGTGATGTGGCTAAGTGTATTCCTCTTGCACACTTGCCGTCTTAGCTTTCTCGGGTCTCTTTTTGCTGTTCCTCTGCCCCCTTTTCTCCCAAATCATTACCTGTTTCCAGAGCACCTCCCTTTCTCCCAGCTTTGCATGTAATTTCTTTTTCAGGTATGTCTTATTTCTGGGTAATGTTGCTAATTAGAGTAAATTCACCTGTTACATGTACTCAAATCATCTGTAGATCTGTGTTTTTAGTCTAGGTTTTTTTCCTGTTCAGCTAAGTTGTCATCTGCTTACAGGTGTGTTGCTTTCAATTCAAAATTCATGCAGTCAGAACTTATAGGGAGGAAGTAACTTATCTAAATGCAGCACAGAAGAGGAAGCCAGCAAAGAGTTCCAAAACCAAAGTGTAGCAGCCAAAATGAGGGACAAGGCAAGCCATTTTGCAGCTCAGTGGGATGAGATTAGCAGGCTTTGAGTATGCTTGTAGGTACTAAAGTGCTTAGAAGTTTAGTAGAGAAAGATGACAGCAACCTCAATTTTTGGGAAGAAAACTCAGAGACTGAAGAGGATGGGGCTCCATGGGTCCAAAACTAGTAAACTGCTTGATCCTCACTGGTTTTCAGTGCTTTATCCTTGTATCTGATGCTTTTCAGCTGTGTATTCATTGCAGTTTAACATTCAGTGCTAGCCTTTTTGGTATGACTGATGCTAAGCTAGCTTTGATGTTTGGAGCTAAAGATCCCAGGTTCCTTGGTGATCCACATGGGTTGATCTGAAAGCTCTTTCCCCCACACCCCACCCCTGTAGAAGGATTACAGGAAGCAAAGGGACAGCCATCTAATTAAGGCTACTAGGAAATGCATTAGAGACTTGTCTCTATTATGCACACTTTGGCAGTTTGCTTTAATTGCCCCACAATGTTTTCACATGTGGCTACTGTATGTCTTCTTTAGCTACCTAACCTTGTATTTTAATTTGCAGAATGATTTATGGATATACCATGATGTTTTAATGAGCTGTTGGCTGCTTCAAAAAGGCAACTCAAATCAGACCAAAATAATCTCAAACTGGGCCTGTGAGAATAGCTGGGTATTTTTGTATTGGCTTCTGGTGGATATAGTGGAGATAATCGCATTTCAATATATAGAATTATTGTGAAAAATATATTATGATTTGTATATAGATTATATTGTGTATGAGAAAAAGTTAAAATGGCATGTAGTAAAAATACATGAGCCAAACATTGGTTGGTAGGTTTAGACTGCAGGGAATTTTACAACAATTTGTAACCTTATGCCCAAAAGATTTGGGTAAAATCTGCTCAAGCTATTTTAGTGTGGGGTTTTTTTGCATTTTCTAGTTTTCAGACTGTTGATTTTTTTTTTTAAACTTTATTATCATTACTTCAGTAGCATATAGATAAGAAAAAATGTTTCCTTTGATTTGGTCTTTTTCTTTTCTTCAGTAACTAGCGCCCTTTCCAATTTTGTCTTCCATATTTTGTTTTTCTTTTCAATCACCTTTTCATGCAAAGTATAGACAAACTTGTGAGGCTCATTATTTAGTCCTCAGGTCTATTAAGGAACACAGTTCTGACATGGCAAAGCTCCCTCCCTCCCATCTGTCTTTATAGGTTCCTGAAGTCTAATTAACCAGTTTCTGTAGGTAATGCTTTGAATCCTTTTTTGTTTGGGCTTTGGCTACAGTGTGTTTGGTTGTTTTTTTTGTTTTTTTTTTTTGTTTTGTTTTTTTTTTTAAAACCAACCAAACAAAAACCCCAAAGCACCTTCCTCTGCAGGGCTGGATTTTGCTGTTGCTGGAAGGAAAGAGGAGCTGTATTTTCTGACAAAGTGGAGAGACGCTTCTCTAGAACTGCCTGGGCTGAACTTGGCTCTGATAGGGGAAACTTCATAGCCTTCCTTTAGTCTTGTTCTTTCCCTCTAATATGGCTTCATCTGCTTCATCACACTCTTGATATATATTGACCTGACCTTAATTAGGGTCTGCAGGACTTTGGCTAATAGGAATGAAAGTAGCTGAAGTCTTAAGTTGTACATTTTTTTGCTTAATAAAACCAAGAATGAGAGAGATACTGTCATCTGCTTGCAGATTTAGGAGGATGTCACAGCATTGTATGTACTCAATCTTTAGAAGGCTTATTTTTCAAGAATGAGCAGTGGAAATTTCTTGAATACTCTGCCACTCAACTGGCAAATCTTTCTTGCTGCAATTCTAGTGGTTTTTTTATCCTCTTGTAATTGTCAGGAAGCTGCAATTCTGTTAATTAAGCATTACTGTTCTTACAGAAGAGGATTATGCATCAAATTCTCAGTGTTTGCTTGTCTTGCGGTAATCACTGATTTGAAAAGGGACTGTTTGTGTAAATTGGTTCTTCAGACACCTTGATCCAGTGTCCTGTTTCAGCTGTGAAAAGGGAAATTTAGGGAAATATTAGTAAATTAATCTGGTTTTGAGAGATGAAATGAATTCCTTAAAAAAAAAAAAAATTAAAAAAAAAAAAATTCATGTGGTCAATTTTTTTCACTTCTTTGCATGACCAGGTGTGCTTTTGTATTGTGAAATTTATGAAGGACTGTATGAATCCAGTTGTTTTCATAGTAAACATTTTTATTTTACAGGTTCACGCTTTTTAAAAAAGAGGAATAGAACAGGAAAAAATGGCAGCAGAAACTCAGACACTTAACTTTGGGCCTGAATGGTGAGTTTTTCTGTTTTGTGAGACTCCAGAACCTTGTTTAAAATTTAAAAAAAACCATTATGAATTTCTGTCGTTTGGAACTGCATTGATTATAAGACTGAATGGGATATAATGTATTTCTTGTTCCATACTGCTTCACCTCAGTCCCTGGCCTGTAACTGAAAGCAATATTATAAAATTAGTCTTCACTTTGTAAATTGGCATTGTGTATGAAATGACTTGGGTTTCATGTTATGGTAATGCATAATATTCACATTGCTACCAAGTATCTGAGGGAGAAATAATGTTTATGATCTCAGAGGTATACGCAAAGTGAAGAAGAGGTACTTGTTTGGTCTTTCCATGTGATAAATGTTAATAAGGAAGTTCTTACGCTCTCCTTACTAGACTTAAATCTATAGCTAAGCAAGCTTTTTTCCCCAGTATTAAAAAAAAAAAAAAAAGAAAAAAATCTCAATGGAATATGGTAAAAGTGTGCATTTCATGTCATAGTTTCCTGCATGTGCGCACTGAAAAATGTCAGGAAAAATGAGCTATTGTGTTAAAGGGAATACATGATGTTGCATAATCTTGTGTCAGTTGTGAGTTTTTCAGCTTGTCTGACATGCATTGCCCTGGCTTTTGCTGAAGAGTAATTGCACAGGTGTGATTATTGTTCAGTATTTGGTCCAATTTCTTGTTAAAGTGTTGGTGACTGCAATTACAACCAAGAATTCTGGATGGTGTGGTTTCTGAAGAGTGATGCGATCCTTAAGTGTGTAAATGGGAGTGTGGAATGGATATAGGAAATATAATTTCTGCATAGCATATGGTAAGACTATTACTGGAATAACGTATTCACTTTTGCTGACACATTTTTATATACAATGTATGAAAATTGGAGAGTATTCAACAAAGAAGTAAAACATGATTTGTGGCCTAGAAAACAATGAGAGCGCTCAGTCTATTTTGTTAGATTGAAAGAAAGTTAAAGAATGACTTTATCACTATCTATAAATACACCCACCAGGCAGATATCTTATGCTGGAGTGCTCTTCAGTGTAAGCGACAGACATGATTAGATTCACTGATGGATGGAAGCCAAAGTTATATTAAAAAAAGAGAAGGGGGACGGCAATGCTAAAAAAAGCACATGTTTTAACAGTAACTTGATTGCTGTGTCATAGTGAGGGGCCATCAGTCGCCATTTAGATTAAAAACCAGATTAGATCATGTATGAAAATCTGTGAGTTACTAGATTTTTACAGGAGTAATGGAATAAAATTCTAAGATCAATAATTATTATTTTGAGCTGCAGTATAGTCATGTCTGTCATGTATGCTGTTGTATCACTTAATAGTGAAACTCTCGGTCAAGTTTCATCTGGATTGGAGTTGAACATTGCACTGAGACATCTAATCCTTTGAGTAATGCCTCCCCAAGCGTTTTTTGTTTGGAAGTGGTATGTAAAGAAACTGCCACTGGGTGGCACCAAACTAATAAAAGAAGGTAAACATTTGACTTGCAAATTGCTTTTTCCTTTCCGTTTAAAGAACAATAAACCAAATCAAAGCATGCTTCAATAATTAGGTGAAAGGTAGCCTCTGAATCAATGTTTTAGTTTAGAGCACCATCCTGTCTAAGGATTTTGTGATTGAGAAGAATTTTCATTGTTTAATGTGTGAGATGCACGTAGGAAAATGGTCTGGGCTTTGTTTTTTGACACACGTCCTTTTGTAAAACATCCCCCAAACTTAAAAATAGAGGATATTTGGGTAGTTAAGGAAATGATTTTATAGAATAAGACTAATCCACCTGTGGAGTGTAATAACGTTGTATAACGTATAAGATGTTTTGTGCAAGAAGTTGAGTAGCTTACCTATGTGGGATGGGACCAAACTATATTGGTCTGTTACCATACGTGAAATTACTAGTTGAAATGGCTATATTTTGTACTTTTTTTTTTTTTTAAATTGAGACACTAAGCTAAACAATGTGTGTGCTCTCTGAAAAATTTTAAGTTCTGGAAAAGGAATTTGAGGTAGAATAGGATTCCAGAGACACAAGAAGAAACCTCATTGCAAAATTTACTGTCCTGTATTGTTTGTGAAACATCTGAATACACTTTTTCCTTAGGTTAATGTTTGCCCTACTGACCCTAGTGTTGTAAGATTTTTTTCTTGTCATAAAGAAGTTGTCATTAATATCTATAGAAGATTTACAACTTAATTTTGTGCAGCCAGTCTAAATAGCTTAGTCAAGGCTTTATGGGGGTGTAACTAGCTTGCTGTATTGTCAACATAAGAGTTCTCCAGGGGATGAGTTGAATTCCTTGATGTGCTTGTGGAAATTTTTTTCTCTCTCTTCTGGCTATGGGAAAAATGAGAGAAGCTCTTTCACTCTTCTTGATGAAGCACCAAGTTTTAGAGTTTTGAAGTTAGACTGTTAATGTCTTTCCTCTGCTTCCAGTACTCAACTTATTTCATTAGTGTCAAATCTGTAAGTGTGCAGAGGGACGATAGCATAGGTGAAGATGCATTCTCCTCAATTCAGTTTTCATTGCTTCTTTATTTTAGGCTGCGAGCTTTGTCTAGTGGCGGGAGCGTGACATCCCCTCCTCTGTCTCCGGCTTTGCCAAAGTACAAACTAGCAGACTATCGCTATGGGAGAGAAGAAATGTTGGCACTTTTTCTAAAGGATAATAAGGTGAGCAGGAAGAGGAAGAAGGCCTGATGTGTGTATTCCTAATGATGGTCTTGTGATTAGGAATAGTTATTTGTATATTGTGATTATGGACAAAGAAATTATGTATCCTTTGGCAAAGAACTGAAGAGGTTTTTTGTGTGTGTGCTTATTTGATCCTACTCTTACTGCACCTGTTATGTTTGATTCTTTTTGCCACTTTAGGGCAACTTCCTGTACTCCGAGACAAAAAACACCACCAAAACCCCCTGATTGCTGTATTCAGTCCCACTGCCACAGATAACTGAGGGTTACAGTCTCCTTGCAGCTATGCAGATTTGCTTGCCTCAGTAGGATTTTATTTAATATACTGTAAAATAGTTACTTGATTCAGCTTGAAAGTCAGGCAATACATCATATTAGCAGATCACTAAAAAAGGCAAGAGCTCCACTTTTATCCTGACTTAAGGCAATTCACTTTAGCAGGTAACCAGCCAAATGAGAGCAGTCCTCAAGCAGTTCACTTCTCTGGGACTTGGGACATAAATGCAATCTAGCACATGTAATGCAAAAAAGCAGTGTAGAAAGTCAAGAACTTCCCTCTGATTTAATTTCAAACGAAGGTTCTCAGTGATACAGAAGTTGCATTTCAGAGAGCGTTTCAGGGAAATGATTCATACGTTCTGCACTTGTAAACATTAGGTTTTTCTGTAGATGGTGACAGAGGCTGGTTTATCATTGCAGCTGGCACATACTGACTTAGAAGTCTGAATCCCTCTGAGAGCCTTAACCTTGAGTCAGGGAGGGACTGCAAGAAACTGTCAGGCTGTGTCTTTACCTTCGCATATAGATCTGCAGACATACCTCTGTGTTCTTACCCTACTATGATTGTGCTGACATTTTCATACAGTGCTGGGAGCCTTGCATTGCTTATGCACAGATTCAAGGGCGTTGAATGTCAAAGATTTCTCTAAAGCTGTTAAGTGTGTTATAGCTTAAAGCCATGCTTTAACATGCAGAATTACCATGCTCTACTTTGAGAAACTGTGATTTAAATCTTGATGTTATGCTTGAATAAGTCAGCCTGTTAGAGGTCATTGGTTTTTTGCAATTTGTGTATGTTATATCAGATGATGCTAAGACCTCTACACTTGTGACTGATTCAGAGCAACCTATTAATACCCTGTGTTACAGGAAGCTCTCTGATGGTTACGAAAGGTCCAAAAGAATAATTTCTCTGTGCCGTACCAGAAGGGCGTTATTATTAGAATAAGTCTTGCTTCTGATACCCACATGTTTCCATGGTGTCGAGTAATTCTTGTTATTGAGACTGAGAGGACCCTGGACACCGTTTCTAGTCAACTACTAGATGCAGTGTTTTAAAGCTGTGTCTTGTACCCTATTCCTTTTTCACTGTATCATCATCAAACTTTGCTGCCTGAACATTCGGCAAAGTTAGATCTCTGATTTAAAGATACTCTGATTCAAAGCAGGAAGACTTCTAGTGTGTACCCAAATGAAAAAATAAAACCCTAGGTTGCTTTGCTTCAATTAAAATTGGGAGAAGTCTTTATCTCTAGTATGTGAACTAGGTATTTTTGAAACGGTTCTGTGTGGCATAATTAGAGCTCACTTGGCTGTAATTACAGCTTCTTGTCCACATACTCAAGGTCACATCTGCTCATAGAGCTTCCATCTGACGATGGACTGATTAAAAATTAGTGTTAAAATTTATTTTTATTTAAACCATCAGTATTCGCTACTTAATAAATCCATACGTATAATTTCACTTCTTTTTTTTTTTTGTTTTACTGTCCTTGTTGGTTGTAAATTGGAAATGCTGACTTTGAATAAAATACAAACTCTGTGCTATATATGGTAGTTTTGTTAATATATACATAAAAATCTGGCTATAAAAGTGCATTGAAGTTAAAGTAAAACTTCTTTAATTTACTGAATGAAATTTCACTTGCTTCAGATTTGAGCTGCAATGGTGTGGAAGTTTGAATTCTGATGTGTATGATCTTGATATTTTACATAATACAGTTGTGGGTGGTGGATGCTTCGGATCTTTCATCTATAAGAATTCTTTTTTGGGGGGTGTAAACTTACAGTGGAGTTATACCCACCTCAGTCAATGTTATTGGAAGTACTGGTGTACCAGATAGATGGAGACAGAGTGGGCAAGATAAATTTTTTTTTGTAAATCAAAGTATGTGGCATCATCCCTGAAATGGAAATACTTGGATATATTTGTATGCTGTTTTCCCTTCATACAGATACCTTCAGACCTTCTGGATAAGGAGTTTCTGCCTATTTTACAAGAGGAGCCCCTGCCACCACTGGCACTTGTACCTTTTACAGAAGAAGAACAGGTTTGTTTCCTTTTTTAAAAAAAACAAACAAACACTTTAGATTGTCATTAGTGTAAAAGCAAAATAAACAGTATGCCTTCATTAAAAAAACATAAAATTTGAGATTAGTAGATTTTAGGGAAAGAAATTATGAAAACATACTATGTTAGCATAAAGTTTAAATTCTGTTCATACTCAATTATTATCTTAAATTTGAACAAATATTTTCACATGATGTTCTGTTGAGACAGTCAACTTGTTAAATCCAGGACCATCATCTGGGAAGTATTACCTATTTTTTAAGCACACAGGATTTTCAGATCAGTGAATCTTTTTCTACAGTTTTTGCACCACCTTCTCTGTAATAGAAGGGTCTAAGTTCTGTTACTTTGGTTTTGTAGTCTTTGGAGAAGTGCTGAAGTTTTGTGACTGTTAACATTTTTTAGGAAGGTGCAGTACTCCTTACTTCCAGTGTAAGCAGTTGCTTGATTATTTACTTGTTTGGTCTCTATAGGTATATAATGAATTGGTAAACAAGGTAAGAGTGAGAACAGGTAGTCCATAAAGATTCCATTTCAAAGGTGACTGATCTCAGTAGTTTGAAAGCCCTTACTTTAAATTCAATTCCTAGCAGAGAAAACTGTCCACCTCCCTCTGGATAAATGCCTCTGACTTTTGACTCTGAATTGATTCCTTCTTTGTGACTGTCAGAACTTCTGAGTTTGCAGTTGCTCTCTGGTTTGGCATGTTTCTTAGCACTTTTCTTACTTCAGAGTACTGTGGTTTGATTTTTTTTTTTCTTTTTCTAATAGAAAGTTGAGTATTTTTACTGACTTAAGTGTAATTTGATTTTTGCAGTGGTGGGGAGTCTTAGTTTAAGATTTCAGAGCATCCTTCTTCCTTTGCCCCATGCTACCGTATTCTTGAATTTTTCATCATCTTTTTGTGCCCAGGTATTGTGGCATACCCTCTTTACTTCTTCTGGAATTCCTTCCTCTTCAGAGTTGATTCATATTTCTCGTGTCTTTTTAGGATGTGGTCCTTTGACATAAGATGCTAATAGTTTAGCTTTTAATCAGTAGTCATATTTAAGTTCATGTGAATACACCGTAGATATTTCATGTCATAGTTAGCCTTAAAAGGCAACTGAGACTGGCAATATGCTTTTACGGGAAATCATAGCCCAGCTCCCACTTTCCAGTGGGAACAGGAGGGATTCAGGCAGCAAGGCCAGGAAATGGTCAGCCAGACATACACACCAAAATACTGAACCTTGGTGTTAAATACCTTTGGACATATTTTTTGTGGATATGTAGCGGAGTCCTTCAGAGAATAAACTACAAGCCTTTTATGGTTAAAGGAGATGTTGACTTCTGGTGATTGTCACGATACTCTCCAAGAGGAATAATACAAGTTTACGGCTATGGTACTGAAAATGTGGTAAGTCGCCTCTTGGTACAAACAAGATGGTAAGTGCTGCTGAGCTTCAGGGATAGGTGGTCCTCTGCTGCAGTGCCCAGTGTTTCATCAGTCTTGAAAACTTCTGAGGAGTTGGTGTGCACTGTGTCACAGTGTTTTTTTTTTTCTTGCTCCTTTTCACCTGTAATCACAGGAGTCTTCATGGTCGGCTTAACAGGTCTCTGCAATCTCCACAAAAATCTTAATCTGAAAGAAGAGGTCCATGTTCCCTTTTTAAGAAAGTACTTCCTTTAATGCTTTCTAGGAACCCAGGTGATGTGAACAATCTGTTTTTTCTTGTCTGAAGATCTCTCTTTTTTTTTTTTTTTTCCCCCCTTCATGCCTGATTTGAGATACCAAGAGAATGGCATTAAACAAGCTACCAGAAATTCCTGGTATTTATTTCCCATGGCACAATAAACATTGTCCATCATCAAGAATCATGTTCCAAAGTGATCTTGAGGAGAATATTAATAGTTTTGCTGCTAGTCATGGGGCAGGAAAGCTCTTTCACCTAAGGTTGATAAAAGAGAGTTTAAATCACTTTTGAGTCCTCTCTGTGAATACTGAAGGTAGTAGTATCCTCTCAGAACTTGAGGGACAGAGATTTGGGAGTCCTGTAGAGGACTGGCTGATCAGAACACTTGTACTGCGTGGTAGTGTTCAGTTGAAGCCGAACCTGTCAGGCTCACTCTAGGCTTGGATTCAGAGCAATTCTTGCTTGCAACCTCAGGGTTATGCCCCTGATAGCATTGTAGTTGTATGTGCAGTATGTCAAGGAAGAACTTGTCTCAAGCTGATTTAAAGATGTGTTATCTAGAGATGGATGACAGATAATGTCAGCTATATGAATTTCAGCTAAAATTTGTTTAGTTCTGTGGAATTCAACTAGTCACGGCTACAGTATTCCCTATTACAGGACATGGATATACTTTGGATGGAGTTGCTGGTCGCTTTTATCCTTTTCATGTAGAATGTCACTTTCCTGGTGGTATGGATGCTGAGCTGACCTAGAGCTCAACTGATTCACCTTGTAGTTGGTTTTGTTATATGACATCATAGATTTGTCCAAGATCTGTTTCCAGGGAACTATCTTTTGAAGAAAAGAAGGTTTCTGTAGGTAGCTTTGAGAGGTTTCCACCAGCAACCACTGCCAGTATGCAACGTATGTTCCTTTGCCTCCCTCCCCTTATTCCTATTTGCCTTAGGAAAAAAATTAGTTGTCTTAATCTTATCTACTTGTGGAGTAAGGGAGTCTCAAGCTCTTGCTGAATATAATGGAGATTTTTTTGTGTTCTCATTGGTTATGTTTGACGTCTGTTTCTTGGACATCTTCCATTTGCTACTAAAGAATTAAGCAAGCCCCTGTTTTGGGGCAGCTTTACTCTTTGGCCTGCTTTATCAGGGATGGACACTGAAGTAGTATACTAATGAATAGTTAGGATTTTTTTGCTTTTTTGTTAGTTATTGTGATCTTACCATGTGAATTATTATCACTATGCATGTTAACAAGGATTGCATCTTCACCACAGCAAGCTCTATAGAGGGGAGGGAGAATTTGTTCAGATTTTAGGCTGACAAGCCAAATAAAAATTGGGAAGTGAGATTTACTATTTTGTTTTTTTTGGAAAAGTAAGGCATCCAAAATTAAATAATCTCCTATGCAAGACATTGAATCTGATGAACAGCTTAAAGTTGTTTCTGTACAAAATATTTCACCGCTTCACAGAAAAAGAAGTATCAACAGCAGCAAAGGTGGTGATTTGCTTAGAGGCAAATAGGGGTGGTTCATTTTGACTTGCTGTTGAAATGGTTGTTAAACTTTAAGAGCTAGCTAGGAGAACAGAATCAGATTTACTGGAGGCTGACCTTGCTATTTTGCCATGCATGACAGGATTTTTTTTTCCCCCTCAAGTCTATTTAGTTACCAATCTTCTCTTGAAGATCTACTTTGTAGGAGGAACATATCAAGCAGTTAGGCTTGTTTCTGAAATGGGTTAAAACTCCTTAAGCTGTATGTTGGCTTTGATGTTAGCCATTTAGATTTTAAATAGTATATAATTGCTTGTCTCATTGTTCTCTGAAGACCTTCGAAGTCATAGTAATTCAGATGAGTTCACATAAGCAATTTGCCTCCTTTAAGTTTCTATCAAGAAGCCTGATAAAATGGCTGTTTGGGGTCCTTTGCATTCTAATTATTTAAAACTTGCATTCAGAAAGTGTGTGTGTGTGTGTTAATGTTTCTGAATGTGCTCCTGTTTTCCAACTATTCGTGCTCACAGAATGGGGCCAGAGTTAGTTATTATCCATTATTTATTGAAATAGCTTTTTTTTTAGTGATTATTTCATATTAAAGTTGAATTTTACTGGTGTTTGTCTTATTAAAACGAATATCACTTAAATTTCAGAATTTGTAAACACACTTAGTTTTCCCCAAAGCATGTTACTCCTATGATAAGTGTAGAGGAAAAAAGACTGATTTCTGCAAAGGATATTGGTAAATATAATTTTATTCAAGTTCTGTTGCTCTTTACATGTTCCTGCTTTGCCTAAGAAGTCAGTTTAGAATTGGTATTAATGGTGTCAGGTGTAGACAGGTGCCAATCTTTTTTTGCAACTGAATGGCTGTGTTTAAAGCTGCTGATGTTCTAATCACTTTTGTGCTGTAATCATCTCATAAGGCTCACCTGCTACCTTTAGAGCATGGAAATTTCAGGTAAGTAACTTGGAAGCACTAATACTGACCAAGATCCTTTTATAGACTGCTTCAGCTACTCCTGTCTCCAAGGAATCCTTTTCCTTGTTAATGTCAGTTGTAGAGAATTTGTAATGAACATAAAGTAAAGCTAGTATTAAGCTAAATTTAGGATAACCATGTTGCCAGTTCTGTTTTTTATAATAGAATCTCACCTTGGCTCTTTCTTCTTCTTGGCAGAGAAATTTCTCGATGTCTGTAAACAGTGCTGCTGTCCTGCGGTTGACGGGACGTGGAGGAGGAACGGTGGCAGGGGCTCCTCGAGGTCGAAGTTCCTCTAGAGGTCGAGGTGAGCAGTTAGTGGGATGTGCTGTGATGTATGCAGGTGATCCAGGCTAAAGCTTCTGAAAGGTGTTAGATGGAGCTTGGCTACAGCCAGATTTTCTCATGCCTGGTTTCTTTTCCTTAAAGTTTTGAAACCTTTCCAATAAGCTGGTGTTAAAGAATGAATATTGTGTTTAGTGATTGTTCTGCACACCTTAGCGCACATCTGATACCTGTGTTAGGTGCTTTTTTCCACATCCACCAATCTGACAGTAAAAGCAAAAGGTAGTTTTGAGGTGGAATAGGAGATTGTTTGGTTCAGAATTGTTAGAAATAACTTTATTAAAGGTATAAAATTTGTAGGGAAAGGGGAAAAGAATCCACAAATGTATTTAAAACATTAAGATTGTAGTAGGTGGTGTTCAATGTTCTGAAAAGTCATTTTTATGAATAAATATGTCTTTCCATTAACCTTGGGAGAAATGTGAATCTTGCCAATTTTAGTGCATCACTACAGGTGATGTCTCATCCTGGATCACTTCAAACACTTGCAAATGAATTGAGAAAATGTCCTCAAGCTGTATCACTAGATTCAAAACAAATTGTTAAATCCAGAATTTATCTTAGCAGTTCCCTTCAATGTGCATACTGCTGTGAACACTATTTTGGGGGGCTTATATATAATATGATGGGTTACATTTAGAATACTAAGAAGGTAATAACTTGGAAATACCAGTAGTAGTTAATCATGTAACCTCTGTCTGCAGATGCTTAGGTGAGGTTTCTCTTAGAGTCTTTTCTAATGTAATTCTGAATGTCCTTAACTGGTGATATTTTCAATAACATCTTCAGAAATCACTTCCATACATAATTAAATGCTTGACCAGAATTCTATTCTGACTTAATTTGTTCTCTCATTGCTGTTCTCATTCCTTTTATCTTGTTTCTTCTTGCCTTACATATTTCAGATATTTGTAGATTGTCATCTGTCGTCTTGTGGTTGCTTCCCAGCTAACATGTATACGTGTAAACTTTTACACAGCTATCCCCAGACTTTACTGTCACTTCCCCTTATTTATCATTCTTTGCCCAAAGCTCAGGGCTTAATTAAAAAAGGAAGTCTGTGCACATATATAGATGTGGGGTCACGCTCTTACTTATATATACCTTGTTATATTTCTGTTGTACACTTGAAAGCTGTTGCTTTTTTGCTGTGTGTTTTTAATGTGTGAATTGCATTGCTACCATCCATGTTTCACTTTTGCTCGGAATACATGTCTTAGCTTTTTAAGGTTTAATTCTGCAAATGAAATGAATACTGCCCAAAATTTGGTAATTTGAGATCATATGACCGCTGGTGTGCTCTCCAGTTTCAATATCAAGATACCTTGTCCACTTCTAATTTGCCAAACGCTTTATTTTTCTTTCTTTTATCAAGTTTTCCTTTCTTTTGTAGCTATACCATTAACAATGAATGTCATCCTTCTGCAGTGAGCAGTGGATTGCTTTTTAATTGCCCCCACTAGTTTCAATGAGGTCATAGGGTTCAATGTAGCAGAATATGGCTCCTAGTCCAGTAATTCTATTATTGAGTCTATTAGTATGCATGGAAATTTGTTTGGCAATAAAGTTTGATTCATTACACTTTAGTGGACAGATCTTAAAATTTATGCAGTATTAAGGCTGTTTGAAAGCTTTTACTGCATGTATTCCCATTTTTCATACTTCATTCTTAAGATTTCTTAAGAAATACTAGCTCAAGAACTTTGTTGCAAAATTAATCTTCTCACTTATTTTTGTTTTCATCCTCATTTGATGTTTTTCTCTTAATTTGTACGATTATGCTGTGCTTGTTAGGCTAGTCTGTCATTCTTATCTTCTGTTAAGCTGTAAAGAACACATTTCTCCACCCTACCCCATTAATTTTTCATTCTTGATACAGTTTGAAATTGTAAATTAGTGAGCTTTCCCTCTGTCACTGATCCTGGTTGCTGCTTCCACTCTTCCCCTTTTCTTTCCATGAGCAATTAGTCTTGGGCTTTAGGCATGATGAGCCTTCCCAAGGTTTCTGTATCTCAGCAAACAAATTAGGGCTTCTGCCAGGACAAAATTGTACGTTTTTTCGTAATTATATGTGTGATGTTGTTGTAATTAAAGACTCTGTTCTAATAGTTACTTATGCAAAGCTCAGAAAGCTCAGCGTAGGACTGTTGACACCTAACTTACAAAACTAACATGTTGCTTCCAAGTAGCAGGCTTTAAATGCAGTTCTGTTTTTTCAAGTTATAGTGAAAAGGACTTGGAATTTAGTTTTTTCACTAAATGAACTGCTTCATTTAACAGTTGGAAAACACTTTTCTTTATTGCATTGCAAAGTTGCCTGGGTTCAAAAGATTATCTAGTGCTTTTTCATGAAGTTTACATCATTGTATGCAACAAAGCTGCTGCTGATCAAATACTGGCTTCAGCTTTACCAAAACAAGATTACTGTCTTGAAGTGACTTGCACAACAGTAACTTCAGGGAAGAATTTGCATGTACAATTAGATTTGTTAATTAAGATCCCTCACTAAGGCACAAATCACAGAATTGTTTTCCAGCATTTGGGATTGAGAGGGAATCTCACAGTGACAGATTGGCAAAGGGAAGAATGGACGAACTGCTGGTAAAGCAAGGTTATTGTTAGAACTCTAAATGTGACTTCTCTTATCAGTATTTAAAACTATAACATAACACTCAGTAAATATTTTCTCAATAGTCACCGCAAGGCTTAACAACAACTACATTTAGCTGATGTGAAAGTGATTACTGTGTGGAAGTTGCTTTGATTTTTGTTCAGAATTTTTACGACTGTGCTAATATACAACTTGGTGTTACTATTAAACTATTTGCAGTGTGCAACTGCCATCACTAATGCTGTATGTGTCTTGGGTGGAGACATAAGTCCAAAAACATTTGATTTAGTTCTGAAGTTATATTCTGTAAAGAAACCAAGTACTTGCACGTGACCTTTTTTCTAATTGACTTGTTTTCCTGGGAGCTCCCTGTGGTGTGCAGTTAAGCCCTGTGCTTTGTGCTGGCAGGAGTGGAATGTCAACATTCATGAATAAGAGCCTCACGCAGGAGAGATTTAAATAGTCCCTGGAATGGGCTGTAAGCTTACAGACACCTTGTTTTGTAGCTGTTCTCCTTTTTGGTTAAAACCCTTATGAAGGGTACTTTGCTTCCCATTAGAGTTCTTTCACTTCCCACCCTCTTTCCCCTTTGTGATCTGTCTTTGCTGTTGGAAAGTGGAAAGTTCCCATACCTAACCAGCAGTAGTTGAACTACAGTCATCCTGCTCTACCCACACAGTATTGTGGCTATGATCATAGATCCTAAACTCCAGTCATGCTGTGATTTCAAGAATTTGTTTGTTGTATTGTGTGGGTTTTGTTTTTTTTTTTTGTAATGACAGATAGAATGACTGTGTATGTTGCTTCTTGCCCTCTTGCTTGTGTCTTGTGTTTTTTACTTAAATTCAGACTTGTTTTTCAGGTTAGAGACTTTTGGCTGTTATGATTACAATATCCAGTGGATTGAGGTCCTCATTTTGAGGCTTTTAAGGAATTACTAAAATACAAATGACACGCTGCTCCATTCAGTTCTTAAATGGAAGGGTTTATTGACATCTGTTGACTTTGCATTCATTACTTTGTGCAACATCTACACTTAGAAAGTCTGCTCCTTGTGTGCCAGACATTTTTTTGGAAGTGGCATTCTATTTAAAATAAGTATGTCATTCTAGATATATTAGCCACAAAAAAGCCAAGAAGTGCAGAAACAGAATGGCGAACAGTGCTTATGTGCAGTTTTATCCTCTCTGCAAGCATTTTTCATATGTTCTGTTATCAGTATTCGCTGTGTCCTAGTGTGCACTTTCAGGTCAGACTCATCTACCTAATACTTGCTAAATAACTGACTTTGTACACCATGATTTTCCTTAACTAGCCACTTATCTTTTGTAGCTTGGTAGGATCTGTTTTAATGCAGTATGCTTCTCACACAGTGGTCTACTTGGTTTCTGCTGGAGTTGCACATGTCCTGCATGTTCTGCTGGGTACTGTTGAATGGGCACATCTTGTTGCTGCACCTGGACAGTGTGTCTTGTAGAATGCAGTGGAGGAGGGTGGCAACACAACCAGGGCAAAGGTGGCTTAACTAGGTCCTGTACTATGTGGTATCAGTACAGCTGGAATTTGACTACTGTGGTCCTACAGGCAGCCTTGAACTGAATTGATCATTTGTTTGGACCTTTTGCAAGGTTATCTTAATTTTAATTCAGACCATTTCGGTGGCTGAGCACATCTGAAATATTGATGAACCGTGACACGGAGGGGGGTAAGTGGAGAGAGGCAGCTGTTTCACAAACTTCTAAAGCTGCCATAAGCCATGCTGCTGTTAAAACAACTGACTGTTCTTCCCCTTATACAGGACATTAGCTTTATTTGCTGATGAAATCTCCCATATCACCAGCCTTCTGGGCCTGCTAGCTGTGTCTGCTGTCAGTAATCAGTGTGCATTCGTGCTTGCTCACACTGCAAGGGGACCACTATAAACGCTGCTGTCACTCACTGTAAAAAACAGAAAAGGACAACTGGTTGTTTCCGTTGGAAAAGTGCATGCAACTTTCTACCTCCGCTAGCTCAGACATGAGATGAATCAGTGCCTTCATTCTGTTTTGACTCCACCTGACTGTGGCTTTCCCTTGTGAAGTCTTTTTGCTTTATTACCTCGTGTGAGAGGAAGGAAGAGAGCTTTTGTGTAGTGAAGAAACTAGGCAAAAGATTGCCATTGCATGAGATGCTTAAACCCTCCTGGGTTTTAGTTACGAAGAATAACAGCTTGGAGTCCTTTTCCAGGACCTTAGGGGACCCATAATACCGTAACTTGATAAACATTGTGCTACTTTTGATGTTGTATTACATCTTTACTGTTTCTTGCCTTTGGAACTTATTTTGCACTCCTGACTATGGTCAACCTTGTAGTATCAGACTTGCCATAGCGAAGGTATTCATGTTTCTAGTACAGTCATAGATCTGATACTAATCTCTCCTTTCTTTCTTTGAGTGCGCAGTCAGCTCCTCTGTCTCCACCTGACTTTGCGTAAGAACAGCTACGCTGAATCAGGCAAGGGCTTGTTTAACTCAATACTCTGTCTCTAGCAACAGCCAAAAGAGGACACCTTGGCGAGAGGAAAAGGGCTGTGTAAAAATACAAAGATGAAGAAACATCACATATATGCTCAGCTTCCAGACATTTGCAGCTCAGTGTATTTCCTGATCCAGATGTGGTTTCTGTGTTTAGTAAATCTCAGTGTTATTTATCTCTTATGAGTTTGTCCAGTCTCCATCTGAACTTAAGCATCCCCAAAACTCTGTGGTAAGGAAATCTGCATCTCTGTGACAAGGAGATCTGCCACTGAACTGCTTTGCTGGTGCTTGGAACAGGATAGTTTTGTCCAAAGAGGATGTTTAATCCCATTTCTGAAGCATAAGGAGGAACTGTACAGACACTGACTTTGTGGCTTCCTTATACACCATGTAACCTGTGCTGCCTGATAGGAAGTCAGTGTGTATTTGAGAAGTCTGACTGGGTTATCTGGGGATTGCTTTTCTTTTTCTCTGCCTGGAAAGAAATTTCTTCTTTGGGAAGAGATTTGGTATAGAATAGTAAAGAAACTGTTGCAACTGCCTTGATTATTTCCTTTTTTTTTTTAAGAGCCTCTTTTCATAAGACACTGAAATATGGTACAATTCCTTGATGCATCCAGGGGTCTTTAGATTTTTTTTTTAGATGTAGAGGCTTGTTATCAGTAGTCTCTTCAGAAGACTACAGAGGCTGGAGTCCATTTTCAAAGTATCTATTTCCTGTTCCATTTGGTCATTCTGTCTTATTCCTCTGGATCCCTGGCCAGGTTTGCACCTCATCCTTTGAGGTGTTTGTTTTCTTGAAGCCAGGAAGAGAGAAATGTGAAAGGATTGAGTTTTGTAATAGTTTCACAGCCAAGAATTCCTTTATCAGGTGCTTTTTAGGTTCTTGGACTGGGCTATAGAGACTGCATGTGTATGTAGGAAAAGCATTATTCTGACAAGCAGTTGATTGATGTGTTCCACTTGTTCTTTGTCTTTCCTTGAGATCCTTGAAATGGTAAGTTAGCTGATAAAAACTCCTCCCATTTCTTCTGCTGTAGCGCTTTGTGAAGCAGTGTTTATCTTTTGCAGATCTGGAAAACTTCACCCCAGCCATTAATCTAACCAGTGCTGGAAGCTATCTTGAAGGTCTGGGGATGTGTGTGGGTGTTGTTTTTCTGTTGTGTTTTCTTCCTTTTTTTTTTTTTTTTTTTTTTCCAAACATCCCACACCTACCCAAACACTGAAGATGTGCTTCAAGATGCTTTACTTGAGGATGCATCTGTAACTTTTTTGGCTTGAGACTTGATACTTGGTAGCCACCTACAGAGAATCATTTCTTGAAAAAGTGAGGAGGAAAATTTTTGTTCTGTAGCTATTGGAGTTCTTTCTGCTGTCCTGCCTATACCCATCCTATGATCCTTCTTTTCTCCCCACTGCCGCTGGAGGAGATGTCTGCTGGCAAACACTAGAACTTAATAGTGGCCAATCTTCTGTCTCCTTTATTAACCTTGACAGCAGTAATTATGAGTACATCTGCAGTGCAGTACCATTATGCTGCATTCCACTGTTAAAAGCAATCTGATTTTTGTGAGTGTAAATCACACGTGTACTGTGTGGATGTTGTGTGAACAATGCATCCTTGTTTGGTAATTTCTGTTGGGTAAGTATCTGTTTTCTGTGGTTTTCTGCACAGTATTTATTTCAGAATTGTTTGCCTGTTCTGTCTGATCTTGTGCTTCTTGATAAGAATTTTTACATAAGACTTTCTTCAGTCTTTGTTCCTTTTTCCCTTTGCCCCAGATAATTTCACTGGGGCTTAAGACTGCAAGTTAGTTCACAGGGACACCAGGAAAGGGAAACCTACCTGATTCTTTCAATTTCTATTATTATTTGTACAAACACTTGTGTTTTTTTGTCTTTTCAGGCAGAGGCCGAGGAGAAAGCGGTTTCTACCAAAGAAGTTTTGATGAAGTGGAGGGTGGATTTGGGCGAGGAGGGGGCAGGGAAATGCACAGATCACAGAGTTGGGAGGAAAGGTAACAGAACTCTAGCCCTTAAAGTTTTTTACATGCACCTGCTCAGCTTCCATTTGTGCCTTTTGACTTCATAAAAACACTGCAGGAAAGGTAGTTAGGTGTATCTGTGAGTGGAGTGTCTCAATCTCTAAGATGGGAGTCAACACAGTAATGTTTCTAGAAACTCAGGAGCAAGTAAAAGAGCATTTTTGCAAAGAATTTTCTGCTGAGTTTCTGGGAAGAAGGAACTACTTTAAGAGAATATAAATTATGACAGTTGCAGTGGAAATGATGGGTGGAAGTATGGATTGCTGAAAGATTCACTTCAATTTTAGTCTCAACATTGTTGACAGTACTTAAGGTCACATTTCAAAACATACGTAGTTGCCAAAGGCTGTGTGCATATCAGTGTTCCTGAAAATTTCAGTTGTCACTTGGACCTTTAAAGATACTGTCCATCAAGCTCTGATTTTAAAAAAGCCCCCTACCAACTTAAACCAACCAAAAACCCAACAAAAAAACCCCAACAAAACCAGAAACCCAGCCATACCTAAAACAACTGGAGTAGTTCCAAAACCTTATTTGAAACTTCTATTCTGCCTTTCTAGGGGAGACAGACGCTTTGAAAAACCAGGGCGAAAAGATCCAGGTATGGTTTTGTTACTGTATGGGCAGAGAGTGGGAGGGAGGACCAGGGTGTATTTTGGGGAAGGGACCTGTGTGTACATAAACCTTTCTTACTGCTCCAAGTATATTGATGTAAGATCCACGATTCTATGCCAGGTTACCTAAATGTGTTCTCTAAGTGGTGTTTTTCTTTTTGTGTTGTTTTCGCTATTAGATGTTGAAATGTTTTAGATAAGAAAAGTCTGCAGTAAGTCAGTTCTGTTAAGTAGGTTCAATTAAGATGTGATACCTACAGCTGGAGCTAGAGTCCTGTACCTCTATGAAAGGAGTCTGTACTGATCACCAGGTGTGCTGTGTGTGCAATACGCCTTTTCAATGCAGCTTTTAAATGTCCCTGGCATGTGCTGTTTTGGTACTTCAGGGCCATGTGCACTGTTAATTTTTTTGAACGCTTGCTAGTGTGAGGTAGAACCCAGTAGTAATATTCTGAGGTTCCCATGCTGATGGCTTTATTGTCTGGTCAAATTAGTTTAAGTCATTTTATAAATCTTCTGTTTGTTTAGGTTATCTGGCCCCCCCTCTCTGCTATTCCTCTCCTGTTTAAATGCTTCACGCTGCCAATGTTCTGGCAGAATACAGGATCCTGAATTGTGACCCAGTATGTTTGTTTGAATGTTCAGCTGAACTTTGAGTGGGTTGCCATCTTGGAGGTGGAACTTACCCATTTTGGTAAAATCTGTATTCTGAGTGTGGTAAGAACATTCAAGGAAGTTCTCTTCTATCGACTGGTTATATGGTAACTGCAGTGATTTTCTGCTTTGTGGGATCATTCATTGATTGTTCTCTGCTATGACCTCGCTCTTTCTCTGTAGCGTATTTCTATATGCGTGTACCACCGTGGTGCTTAGTGAGAGGTTTATACTAGTAAAAGCTTGCTGACAATGAGTCTTGTCTTTTTAGGACCCAGAGAATCTTTTGGTCTTTGAAGGAATCTATTGATAAAGCAGAGGTCAGAAAAGAAAATTGCACATTGAATTTCAAAGCAAACAAAACCAAAGAGATTCAGTTGTGATTTAAAGTTGACAGGAATGTATTTTAAGCCCTGCTTAGCTGTCAATATTTTTAGTGAAAGTAGTGTAATTGCCATTGTAATAATCTTCCAGATTACCATGGTGGCATATGCCTTAGGAGTCTTAAATTGCCATGTTTGTTCTCAAAGCCCTCCCAATCCTCCCTCCACTTAGGAATTGATTTTCGTGTATTTTAAAGAGTGCTTTTATTTTTCTAATTTTTAAGTTGAAAGTTAACACAAAACTAAGATGTTGCTTGTTTTCCTTAAAAAGAGGTTACTTCTAAAAATAACTTGAGATTGATCGGAGATTGGCCATCTTTAGATGCCAGTAGTGAAACTTCAGACTTTCAGTGTGTCTTTATTCAGAGACCTTTTGGAAAAAAGTGAAAATAGGAAAAAATAAATGCTACTGAGATTTCAGGACTGCATTTTTTTACAAAAGACAAATGGATATAAAAGTAATACCTAGCACAGTCAATTCCATTTTATTTATTTAGCCCCTTTCCGTTCTGTGATAAAATTACAACACTTCCAGATGCAGACTGTAGAATGTACCACATTTCTGATGAAGACTGTATAAAAATATTGCATGTCAGTTTAGGATGAGATGTATCTCTCAGATGAAATTGAGAAGAACTTACAGTATGCAAGATGTCCTTACTGGAGCTGACTTCTGCCTGAACATGGAGTTTAATGCTTCAGCTAGTATGGAGCGTGTCCTGTTGGTAGCAGCTAGTAGTGATCAGGACTTTGGAATGCATCTTCTGTGAAGTATTTTCTAGAGAAGATGGTGTCCCTATGTACTTTTTTGGAAGTCCTGGTTTATTGTGAGGGATGGTGTGCTTATTTTCAATCATGAAGCTTTCTGTAGTACCTGATTGCTCCTCTTAAGTCTCTTGTTCTATTTCTCTTCTAGTTTGATCTTTTTTTGGCTAAAAACTCTGTAGCACAGTATGATAAAGGTGGGAGACTTGCAATCTTTCTGAAGTTTTAATATTTAAAAAAATTTTGTTTTAACAATAATAATCTATGTTTGCATATCACTATGTTAGAGATTAATGTACCAATAAATGAGAGAACCATTTCTCTCCTCTTTACCTTCAAAGAGAAATAAGGTGGGGAGCACAAAAATGTTAACAGAAGGTGTTGGTCTGTTTTGACTCAAGCCTTGATTAATGAACAAATAGTGACTGTGAAGTAAAGACTTTCCAATGACAAAATATTTTCAGTGTGAGATAAGGATACAGATGTGCCAAAAGAAGTCCCAGGTTAATACCAAGCACTTGTATACCACACAAAGCAGTGGAAGCAGGAAGATCAGGGAGCAAATTGACACGCAGTTTATAATTCAAGCTAACGTGCTTTAGCAGATGCATATATTGGCTTATGTTACCCTGGTTAAACTCCTTAGTTTAGGATTTTAATCTCTAACTTTATTGTGCTTCAGTTTTTCATTGCTCTTTCATAGGGCCTTGGATTAGCCTCAAATTATGTAATTTACTCAGTTGCCAGCTTTTTTGTATTCTTTGTTCTGGGTTATAACATTACAGAATTAATAAGAGATCAAATATTAAACTCTTCTGGGCATTCATAATGGATGACAGTGTAAGAACCCCTCAATTAAATATCATGAGATTAAAATAATAGCCCTTCAACAAAGAATTATTTCTCAAATATGATCAATATGCTGTTTTTAAAAAATAATGATTGCTTTTTCAGTGCTCACAACAGTTTGCAAGTTCACATTTGACTGATTCTCAACATAAACAATATCTGTTCGTAGTTTCAGTATGCAAATTGAAGATGCGTGAAGTATTTGCAAGTTTGCGTTGCAGATTGTCACAGTTCTGACAGACTTCAGTGAGAACCCAAATTGCTTCTGGAAGGCTGAGGCTGTTAGCAAAGAAAATGAGGAAGTTGTTTTCTTGATCGTGGCTGTCTTTTAGAACTGCACAAAAGCTGCTTAATTTTCTGTGCAGCCTCTTGACTAATACCAGCTTAGTAGCTGAGGGGATTTGACTAGTTACCAGCAATTATACACTGGTAATAAATAATTGTAATGTAGATTAAACAAGACATTTAGTAAGTCAGTTGCAGAACCTGATTGAGTTCTGTTTAACATGTGTGTTTTGGTTAGATTAAGAAAACTTGAATATAAAAAGGGTGTTCAAGTGGCTATAAAAAGGATGTTGAATTTCTTTGAATTGCACTTTCCCTTACTCTGCCTGGCTTGTTCTTCTTCCCTATCTCCCTAGCAAGAAGTGCATCACCAGCTTGCTCTTGTAATGTTCCGAAGTGTAGAGTGTGATTTTGTTGCATCAGGGCCCATCAGCAAATTTCTAGGCTTGTATTTGGGCCATGGCATATTTCCAATACTTTATCAGACATCCATGGTTCTCCAGTTAGCTGGAACTGTAAAAGCAATATGTTCTGCAGCTGTTCTGAAGTAACTACACAGTTGTGTTTGTCTAACTTGCTCTGGTAGTAGTCTTCTGCTTTACATTCTAAAATAATATTTGAAGATTGCTTTTAGTGTGTACTAAATGTATTTTTTCTTTATCCTTGCTGTTGTGCCCCCTTTTAAACCAAATCTATAAATAGAAAATTATTTACAAAACAGGACAGCTTTAAAAGTATCAAGTCATTTAGAAACCAAACGAAGCAGCCCACGCTTTGATTAGATGTTATGTGACATTAGAAATAACTTTTTATAGCTTTGGCTCTAAATGGTGAGATTACAGTACTGTCCTGTTGGGACTATGCATCTGAATTTTAGAACAGTTGGTTTGTCTGAAACTGGAGTATGTGATATATATGGGAAAAACAGTACCTCACAGAGAATACCACTCTTTTTTCCTAAAAGGATATTTCAGACTTGACACAGGAATCTGTTCTTCTGCTCTTGCACTAGTTCTTAATTTGTAGGACTCTTCTCAATTTCTTATATTGGTAGAGAACATGGAAATAACACTTGCAAGAAATACTTAAAAATGATTGGTACTGATATAAGGGTGGAAAAGGGATCTTTAGATTGTATATGGGTCAGCAGCTAAGAAAAGTAGGGATGAAGGCAAAGTAACTTGATAGTGTGTTGCTCTCCAAGCTCCACAATATTCATGAATGCTTTTACATAAAATTAAATTTTAAAAAAGAGATTTTGAGAGTATCTGTGATAAAACCAAATCTATCCAAGGTCTGTAATGTGGGGAGGCAATACTTGAACAATTTTGGAATGAGAGCTGAATTGCAATGAAAATGTAGGCTGTCTGTCTTGTTCCTCTTGCCTGTGTGAAATGCTTCTATGAGGCTACTTCCCATTTCCCCAGACCCTAACACACAACCCTTAGCTTTTTTCTAACCACTCTTCGGTTGTGAACACACCTCAGTTAACAGAGTTTTGGGGCTTGAGAAGAATTCAGTTAAACAGTATCTCATCAGGTAGCTTGAGACTATTTTTCCTGCTGCTGAACACTTCAGTGAAGTTAAAAGGAAGTGTTTTTGGTAGTGTACTATGCTGTTGTCAAAGAAAGTTGCTATTTGTGACATCTTTGTTTCTGGGAAAAAGAAAGTTTACCTTTGAAAGATAACTTTTACTTTATTTTGATACTTGACTGTTTAAGTATGAACACGTAACAGGCACTGCTTTTGTTGAGAGCTTGGAAATAATTATCCATCATTCTGTTTATCCTTTAGCTTCTTAAATTATTTAGGAGCTTCAGAACAGTGTCTTAATTGCAATAGATTTATGAGGCACTCAAATACAGAAGTCTTATGTATAGTTTGTTTTAATTTTTTATTTTAAAATTGATTCAAGTGTCTCTAAATATTTTTGTGCTGTGTGTACAGGCAAATATTGATGTTAAAAAGAATAAAATATAAATGGATGCAGTTCTACTTCTCGTGTATATAGTGCATCCTTCTGGGTCAGATCTACTTGAGACAAGCAGCGCAAAGGTGAGAACATGTGGAATGTATGGTCCTTTAAAAAAAAAAAGTACATTATTTCATTTAGAATAGTCTGTTTTCCACTGCTAAATAAATTATTTGGTGTTTCCAAATATGAAAAATTTCCACTGCATTATTTGTCATGTACATGACAGATTTTTTTGATAGTGTCTTGAAATGAGATGTTCTCTTATTTGGCAGAATGAAGAACTACCCTTAGTATTTACAATTTTGCTTAATAAGCACAGCAGGAGTGTTTTTCACTGCTGTGAGAGATTGGCAGGACTTTCTAAGAGTGAATTCAGCCATCTGAAAACTGATAGAACTCTGTATCCCCAAAGAGTTAAGAGAACAGAAAAATTAGCATCTTGGATGAACAGAGTTGCTTATCCCAGAACTAACACATTTACTGAATGACCTCATATTGGTTTTGACTGAGGTTTTTCTTTTGTATTGTTGTCCATTTTGTCACAAGCTGGTTAATTGTGATTTTGGTCAGCTTTGGGAGTTTTGAAGGTCTCTTCTTTCAGGGTCAGTGCAGCTTTAATCATAGTCTGGTGAATTCAGCAGGTAGCTCTTTTAATTTCCAAGAATTAGTACTGTGATTCTTGTCCCTGACTTTGTCCTGGGTGGTTAATCCAGCCTCTTGTCAGTTTACGTGGGCACACCAGTTCTTTTTACTGTGTATCATGTTGTAATCAAAAGGATGGGAGTACAAGAGACAGATCGCTAGAAGATGGCAGGGCCAGCAAGGAAGGAAGGTTGTAAATGGAACCTGAAAGTTTAATGTAATAATAAGTAAAAAAGCACAAAGTTCAAAGTCTGTTCTCTCTATTCCGTGAGGCCAGTTACAGAGAGCTGGAAGCTGTCGGCATGCTGTCCATTGATACGGATCTCCTTGTCAGTCCTTTTTGGACTCTTTGAGTCAGCTGCAGCTGGGAGCTCAGGAATAGTCTTGTCAAAATTCTCCATCTTGATCTGATATTCACCTTTGGCATTGCGGGCTAGCACAGGGCCAAAGCGATGGTTCAGCATGATCTCTGAGGGGAGGTAGGATGTTCTCCTTTGACAGGTTTCTCCTGTGCCCTCCTGCACAGCTGACAGAAAGATGACCAGCTCAAAATGGTGAGCAGTCTCTCCTTGGAGGAGAGCAGCTAGGGGACTGGATGGAGTGATTGAATGGTAGTAGGTTAGTGGAAAGATGAAAAAAGGACACTCATCCGAAGCAATGCTGTCTAGGTGGAAGTCAACACTAGTTTGGTGCAGCTGCCCGTTCTCTTGTTCTTGGTAAAGTATAGCAGAGATCTGGACGCTAGTCAGTGGGCTGGAGCGTGTGTTGGCCACCTGGAACATAAGGTATGGCTTCCCCTCGGTGTGTGTCACTACAGCAGAGCGGGTGAAGCGGATGGAGAATGCCCGATTCTTTGGTCGGGCAATCTTTGCCACAAAAGCACCTGCATCACGGAAAAGAACAAACTGAATATGAGCACCATGCTGGGTTTGTTCCCTGCAGCCTCCAAGCTCTGTGAAACAGTCCAAAGGAACAGAAGCAGGTTTGGGTGGATGTGGTCTTTCTAGCCTCAGCCTGTGTGTTTTAAAACTGCTGGACTGGCATCACGCTAACCCAATTTTGTTTAAAAAGTATAGCTTTCCTCAAATGCTTCTTTTTCTATGTTCACTTAATGATTGGAGTATGAACTGTAGCTATAGGAAGAAGAGACGTTAGCTTGCCCCACTTTACTGTAATTGGTAATAGTACCTGATGTTGGTGTGCTACCACTGGAGAAATTCTTTCTGAGTACATAGTAAACTAACCTCTGTATTTTTAAAGTATTTTGATACACTTTAAACCTGAAAATTATTTTAAATAATTTAAAAAACCTCAAAATAGCTGTGACATGGTAAAAAAATTCTTCATTAAATGGGGTACTGAGGAATACTTAAACACTGAGTAAAAGATCAACGAACATACTTCAGCTACACAAAAGTAAACCTTAAAATAAAAACAAATTTGCTTTAAAAATTGTAATTCCATGGGAAGAACTTGGGGAGGTAATGGTATAAGAAATAAGTGGTTGAGACTGATAAATGGGGATCTACCACAAGTACTGTCCAATGAATAGTGGAACTCTCAAGTCCAAATGTTGATACCACCTTTTTTATGTCTTTTGCTAATGAAAGGTGTTGTAACTTCTACATAGCTGAAGTCTCATCATCCTTGTAGTGACTGACTTAATTGTTCTTTCAGATATCAGTATGATCACTGTTTATTTCTAGCTCCATTTCTTAAATCTAATTGTGACACCTATTCTATGATTAAATATGAAGGATTACCTGTGATGAAGGCTTCCAGCATGAGCCCCAGGACCATCTGTATTGCAAGCAGTGCGATAGCACTGGGACAGTCCCCGCTTGGGAACATAGTGCCGTAACCAATTGTGAGTTGCGTCTCCAGTGAGAAGGAGAAAGCAGCTGTAAAACTGGTGATGTACTTGACACATATAGTGTGGTTGTCAGGTGGAGCATCGTGGTCCAGCTCCAAGTCCCCATTCATCTCAGCCAGCAGATACCAAAGCACTGCAAAGACTAGCCAGTGAATGACAAAAGAAGCAGAAAAGACAAGCATCATCCATCTCCAGCGCATGTCCATTAATATTCCCCATGCATCTCGGAGGTATGCCAGACCTTTTCCTTGGGCACCATCCATCTGGAATGTGCTGTGTCCATCCTTGGTTACCATCCTCAAATATCTTTGGGTCAGGAGGGGAGCACTGGATTTGGTGTTGTTGCTCTCTATCATATCTGTTGTCATCCTCTAGAAAAGAGAGAAAAGGAAAAAATGGAATACAATGCAGCGTATTTGTATTTTGCCTAACGTTCACAGTTTTTGACATATCAGCAGGGGTTGAAATACTGCAGCCAACAAAGGAGGGCTTATACATTGCAATCCAGAGAAGATTAAGTCAGGAGCCTGGAGAGGAATTTACCACTGTTTGTGGTAATACTTTGCTAAAAAAGATTAAGTTTAAAAATCTGACTACTTCTCAAACTCCTTTCCCTGCTTAGTTGTTTAAATATAACTTTCATACTTTACCTTCCTAAATTTACATTTGAGTCTCATGCTTTAATTCTTTAGGGGTGAATGGGATGGGATTAGGCATACTGTATCTGTAAAGAAACTGAATTTTGTCTGATTATATCAGGTTTTGTAACTTCTTTTTAGTGGAGTATAATAGTTTACACATACAATTATGAATACTATTCACAATAGTACTATGGAAATAAATATTAGATTATTTCTGACATGTTTATGCATTTTAGGAGAAAGCTGTAGTTTACCTAGTAGCCCTTTCAGACTTTCCTAGCTTAGGAAATGACTGCTGTCTGCACCCACCATGTCCAGTTAAGCAGAATTACAATATATCAGGGCAGAGCTGCTTCTGGGAGTCTGAGGCTGTTTATATAAGGATCGGGTAAAAAGAGGGCAGGAGAGCAATACCGAAAATATACTGTGACATAATTTGAAGTCTAGTCTGCCTAAGCAGTGTATTTTTATTCTTAGTGACCAAATAAGAAAATAGGACAGCAAGTCTATGGGATTTAGCAGGTGAAGATGAAATTGCAAATGTGTTAGGTTCCTTTTGTTTACTTTTAAATGTCAGAGCTTGCCAAACTTGTCAGAGATGCTTTTGAAAAGACACTGGCCACTCAAATCCATAAATTTTATAAATACTGAATGTTTAAAGTTCACCTGGGACAGATTAAAATTAAATACGGGTTCATGTGAAATAGCGACTTCATAATGTGTACCACCTACTTAAAGATGATTGTGAGGAAGCTTGTTTGTAGAACAACAGAGGATTTAAAAATATATGTAAGTTCTGCAAATCATAATTCTACATGGTATAATTAGTCAATTTTGTTGGTTTCCTATCAATTTTGACCTTTCTCTGAATTATGACTGTTTCAGTGTATAATAGAAGTATACAAACAGGCTAGAGGAATTGGATTTTTCCCCTCGAGAGTGCCGTCTTAGTTTTATCTTGAAATGCATTAGATCTAAGGATCCTGAACTTCAGCATGAATTTATGAAAGGTAAATATCTTTCTTGTGATCTTTGATCCTGTAAACCAGCAGTTTTCATGACTATTTACTTGATCCTGATACCAAATTTTAGTAATTACAGAACATTCTCTTTTGCTTTTACTTGTGCTTAATGCATACTAAAGTATGAAAAATGACATCACAGTGAATATTTAGCTAAATTTTCATTTTTCTTTCTTTCTGTAGGTTCTCAAAACTATCCAGCTATTTCTTCTACCTATGCTGTAGTCAAAGGAGGTAGAGTAGACAATGGCCTGAGTGGAATTTGGTGGGTTTTCCCTCATTTTTATTTTCCAATTTACATCTCCTAGAAGGAATAGTTTGAAACCACTCCCTGTGCCAAAGAATACAGTGGGCTTACGGAGATTCTCCTGATCAATAGTACCAGGCTACTTTTCTTGAAGGATTCTGATCGTAGTCCATTCAGTCGATAGCATGACCCCTTGCATTCCTCTGAGTTTTGATCTTTGCTCTACTATATCGCTCTCTAAATGACAGTTTTCAGTCTTGCTGCAGTGTTACGGAATTTACAATAACCTGAATACAATTTTAAATGCTTCAGGAGCCAGATGACTAGTGATTTATCTATAAAGCAGAGTCCTTGTGCTAAGATTTAAGACCACCCTTTGGGATGCCTTGAAGGAGCTGGAAAATGGGCGTCTCTGGGAAGGATGATGGGGACAAAATGAGCTGTAGACAATCCCTTGGTTTTATCATCTTAGAATAAGCAGTACTCACAAGAAGCACTCCCTTATTTGAGTAGAGGAGAACACTTACAGAACAAAATGCCTCTGGCTGTAAACATCATGCATTCTTGAAAAACAACAAAATACAAAACTAAAACTAGTGTGTTAGTGTAAATTCTCATGGTACTCTGAGGGTAGCAAACCAAACATACACTGTGAGAGTGAATCTGATACTGATTGGTGACAAGACTTTTCTATGGTGTTACATACATTAAGAGATAAGGAAAAACATACTTAATATGGTATACTTTTTCTTGGCTACACTTCGGATCTTCCACACATCAATGCTAAGGTAGTGTGCTTGAGTGCTAGAGACTTTACTCAGAGCAAAATGCTATCAGCGTTGCAGGGTCTCAGTTTTGTTGATTAAGGGGATTTCTAGGGTGGTGATTAATCACTTAATGTTGAGTTAAAGCTCTGAAAAAATTTAGTCAGTGTTCACTGTCAGGTTGTTTGGTATCTTTTCTACGGGGGAGGATCCATTACTGACAGGTTTCAAAGGTACTTGAGAAGGAGAACCTCCAGCAGCACATTTCAAAACAGTCCTGTGTGTCTGCTCCTTGAGACTCCCAGCAGGGGAATTTGCCTGCTGAGGTTAACTAGGTTACTGCTATGGTCTCATTTGATGCAGGCCTCTGATTTTTCTTCTCTAGGACTGTTTAAAATATTAGCTAATTTGGTGGCAGTGATAGCATTGGAAGTGTTTAAGCCTGAGTTCCTAAACTTTGTTTTTTTCCTCAAAAGCTATTGAAGCCTTTAAGAGCCACAAATCTCAACTTCCTGGAGTGGGAAAAATGGTTAAGAAACTGCAAATAGGTTTTGAGAGCAATTCAGTTGGTTTAGAATAAGAGGTGAAAGAACAACTGCCCTGAGAGAAATAATTTACTTAGCCTGGAGGATCAGTCCTCTGTATTCTCAAAAGCAGAGTCAACTTAAGAGTAGATGTGACTTTGAATTTAAAAGAGAGTTATTGTCTTCTGTCTAATCCCTTCCCTGCCCACTGTAATGAAAAATATAAATATCTTCTTTCCTTGTTACTGATAAATTAATGAAATTGTAAAGTACAATTCGGACCATCTGATCCAGTCCCCTGCCTGGCATGGTCCTTGATGTCCCTACATTAATCCCAGTTTCAAACATTGTACCTTTTCTAGGAAAGACATTCAACTTTGACTTGTCTGCATTGTTTGTTGGAGAATTCTTGTCTCCACTGCTAAATACATACTGTGTTTCTAAGCCAAATTTGTCTAATGTAATCTCTTAGCCTTTATGCTATGCTCCTTGGTTTTGCTTTTCCTGGTTCCTGACTTGTGAAACTGTTGTAGCTTTGGGGTATTCCTCCCTCCATCTCCCAGCTGATAGCCCTTGACTGGAAAGACAGGAACTGTCAGAAATTACTTTTGAAAACCTCTTTTGGCATGTTGACCAGTCTCTTATCATGCATTCAATGCGTCTAATCCTTCCTGTTTTCAGTCTATCAACAAATAAATGGTTATCACCAACCCCAGTGTGTATGTTAGCTTTTTGTAATCTCTTTACCATCACTGTCCCTCATTCTGGCTGCTTCTGTATAGTCTTCTAAGACAAGGTAGGGTGAATACTACCTTTTTAACGAAAGTTTCCTCTTTCCTAGCAGTTGGACAGGTTCTAAACTGACCTGACTTGCTAATGATTTATGTGTAATAAAACCTTGCCTTACAGCTCTAAGATATTTTTTGCATTTTTGAAATTCACGATCCAGCACACTGATTTCCCATGCTTTGCCCTTTTTATTGAGATCATCTTCCTTGTGTTGTAACAGCTCTTTGTTACGTTGCTGCTTCATGCCACCATGTTGCTTTCCTCTTGCTTAGCATTTCTCTTGCCAGCAGAAGCTCTGCTGTTAAGACTCTAGTAGGATTGCAGGGGGACTCATTTGCAGCAGTGTCTTCATTTTCTTTTTGTTGTTGCCTTCTCAGTTGAATGCATTTCAAGTGACACTTCCAGCCTCTTTTCAGGTGCCCTGATGCACCTGCAACATTTTAGGAGCCTGAATGCCTTTACATGGAGCTGTGCTCAGGGGAGACTTCTGCAGTGCTACCCTACCTGCCTGACTTCTTCTCTTAATAAAATCTATTCTAATTGACCTTGGAAGGGATTTGAGGCAGTTTATAGTGCACTGCTTCATGATGACACCAAAGTAGTCAAGTAGTATGCTGTTTGCTGGGAGTAACTGCAAAAACTGCTTACAACTGTAGCATAACTTGAAGATTTATTAGAAGCTGGGTGGTGCTGGCATGCCCCTCTGGGAACGTGTACATTCCCTCTTTACTTGACCTGGGTCCACATAATCTTGTACTAGTTTCAAATTTAAACATCATCTTTGTACCATGATAATTCAGATGCCTCTGCACTTTGCAACAAGAACAAACTAAGTTTATATATTTTTCAGAAGGCACTTTCATGCTACTAACTTTTCGGTATTGCTATTTTTAGATTGAATAGTGATTGTTGATGTTCCGGGATTAATATTAGGAAATGAAGGTTTTTTTGGTATTGATGACATGATTGGATCATATAACTTATATTAATATATAATCTTAGAAATGTAGGAAGTAATTCAGTTAGAATAATTGCTTTGGTTGAAAGCTTACGCCGCAGATACTGTTTCAAATTTTAACTATCCTACTGTGTTTGTCCTTTAGGTTTTGTAGCTAATGCCTCATTAAGATGAATTGGGAGTAGTTTGTGACAAAACTGTTTTTCCCAAGCAGTCTGCAGAATTAAGATAACAGTTCTCAGGGCTTGTTACATACATAAGTAAGTCTTGTAAAAATGAGAACTTCAATTTGTCATACTTCTCAAAGCAAGTACCACAAGGTTTAGGATGTGAGAGCTCGTACTGTGACCTTCTGTGACAGTTTACTACAGAATGCACTTTAAAAAGGACAAAACCCAATCTCTGCCAAATTTAGGTAAAATGGGAGAGTATGGGTTTTTTTATAGTACAGAAAGCAAGGCTGCTTGTATACTTGATTTTTGGGGACATCTGTATTGCTCCATTTTCCATATAATGTATTTTCACATAGTGCAGCATGCTGAAAATACTGTGAGGATCCATGTGAACCCTAATTCTTGATTATGAAGTGGATCAACTAGTCTAGGTCACCTTTAGAGAAGCAGAAAAACTTTACCAAGACTTTGCTTACACGTTGTTTAAGGCTTTAAAATATGCTAGTATATATTAAATCCTGAGAGAGAAACTTCAATGCAAAATTAAGTATTGTTACTGGAGGAGTAAATTTAAGAGGGAGAATTTAACTTGCTGTAAGGCTGTAGTAATAGAAGTCTGCTGCCATCCATTTTTTTGTGAAACTTGTTGGTTTTGAAGAGCATTCCTGCCCTATGTGATGCAAACTTCTCAGTGGCTTGTCTAGAACGTGACTGAGTTTTCTAGGCTGTTGGAGTTCATCCTTGATGCCTGTTCGTGGTTTCCTGGGCAGTGGTGCTAGCTCACGTAAGCACAGAGAATGCACTGACTGAAAAATGATTGAAGGCATGAGATACAGTTAGAGATGGTAAGAGCGGGCTTGAAGAGGTGAATCTTTATTTTGTGATGGATCTGAAGTTAAATGCGGCGTTACAATGAATGCAGCAAGAAGGTGAGGGTGACTTTTTCATAACACCTGGCCACATAACACCTGACTCCCTTAGCTGGAGGCTTGCAAATGCTCCCTGTTTCCAGAGCGTTGCAGAGTCTTTCCAGCACTGTTTATCTTGCAAACTTTCTGAAAAAATAGTACATGATGACTTTGATTTTGCTTTGTTAAGACTATAGTCCTCTGAGGCAGCATTTTCTTCTTTTTGAGGAAGAAAAATCAGAAACCATTTTGTTTAAGGTGATACTTAATTTAGCAAGCTTTAGAAATAAAACTTCATGCCTTGAAAACAACTTGGATTTCTTTGATTACAGAAAGAACAATTTCTAATTGTACAATAAGAAAAAGATTGGTTTGTGTACTCACCAGTCTTCGAAGGGTTTGTGTGCAGGAGAAGGGAAATACCTGGGCTCCAGGAGAGGGACGGGGCTGGTCTTGCGTATTGGTCCCAATACTGGCAAGAAACTTCCCACAAGTGGTTGGTAGAGATCTTTTTTTTAAAAAAGAAAAAATTAAAAAATGGGTTTGTATGTCTCATTCCTGTGTTTATAGTGCTGGGGGGGGGTGTTGGTTTTTATCTGAAGCTGATTTGATTGGTCACTTTGCCTGCAGGGGGGCTGGTTAGCTCTGATCATGTGGAAAAGAATGCTGGTTTGTTAAGAGGGTTTCTTTACCCAACACAAACCCTTAGCAGCCAAGGAGAAATCCTCAAGCACTTACTTGGAGAAGGGGTGCTTTCCCCCTCACCTCCTTAATCGAGATCATTTTTTAGATTTGTATAATCTTAAAGTTTTATGTGAAAGTTGAAAAGGCCAAAATTCTCCTGGAAAAGCTGAAAGGAAAAAATTCCTGTATTGCTGCTGAAAAACACGCACTGTTCTCCGATACTTTCTCCTTAACCAGTGTCAACTACTGTTTGTTTAGGTGAAAAGAGAAACTCTTGTGTCTCACTGCTGCTTGTCTAGTGCCACTTCTTCCTCTTCTCACTAGATCCTGAGCTCCTGAGTGTTGGTGTTAACAAAAAGGTGGGCTGCAGCTAATGGTACAGTCTCTGCAGGGTGTTGCTTAACTGTAGCTTAATGCTGGTCAGAAGATGTCGATCCGGCCACTTCTCTGCCATCTCCACATTGCTCCTTTGTGAAAACCTGGAATTAAATCACAGGATTTTGCTAAAGCCTAGGAATGAAACAGAGATTAGTTGGGTTGTTGAGTCTATGCGGTAAATGAAATGACTTCACTTAAGCTATTTTTTTCTTTCTTGCTTATCAAATGAGAAGAGTTATTGAGGGAAGATGTTTTAGCTGAACGACCACACAGAGTGGTCAGCGTGTTGTGCTACTAAACTGAACTGAGGATAGCTTTGTAGTGCAGTAGTATTTTACCCTTTTTTTTTTTTTTCCTTGGTGAGCTGCTGATGTGAGGGCTTTGATGGAATGTCAGATGTAAGAGGATCTAAGAAACAAAGGCTGTGGTTGTTTGCAGTAAAACTACTGAAGGCCTGCTGGGAAAATTATTAATGTAGACTTTCCTGCTTAGGAAACAAAATCCTCCCTTTTTTTTTTTCTTTCTTTCTTTCACCTTCCCCCCCAACCCTAAATTGCAAAACATTAATTCTTTGCTTCATTAGTGTGGAACACTTCAATACATGTTCAGGCACAGCACCGAAAATTGCGATAGGCGGAGTGTGACCTTCAGAACCAGGGCAAATAATGTAGTGCAAGGGGACTCCCACCACTGTGGCAAGCCTGTAGGACGATGTGACTTGCCCATCACCCTTCCCTCTATACTCCAGCAAAGTTGAACTTTCACTACAGACAGCCTCTTGTATTCACAAGAAGGATTTTTTTTTTTTTTGCAAGCAGTATTTTCTTACTAACTGTATTTTGTACTGTAGAAAGTGTATGGTGCCTGGTCACAGGTTTTCTAATCTGATTCAACTGAATGGATTGAAAATCTAACAGTGTGATCATACAATAGATGAAATAGCTACAGTACATGATTTCCAGATGTGTGTTACGGAATTAACCTCTCTTGTTAATTCTTTTGAGTTTACTGGTTCATCCATACTCATGACAGTGGATAAATAGTGGGGAAAAAAAAATATGGAGTGATATTTGTGTAGAATGTCTGAGCCCTACTGTTGAGATTGAAATTTTATGGAGGCTGAGAAAATGTGAAGCTAGAAACGGACATCCGAACTTCCGATCTCTGTCACTGACTTTGGTTACAAGTGAGTCACTTCACTATGTATGTATTCCTATAGTGTCCCTAGGGTGTCAAGTACTGTCCTGAGAAGTAGTGCTTCTTTAGAAACACCATCTTAAGGCTGTTTGTTTTAATTTTCTGTAAAATGAGCTACAAAATGACACATCTAGGCAAAATTATTTGAACTCCTTTAAACACACTAGCTGCAAAGATTTTTTTTCTTCTATTCTTGACAAAGTGTGTAGCATGCAGCAGAGAGCAAGTCAAAGCACTTAATAAACTCTCCTAGTTTTTCTCTTCTTTAGAGGAAACAGTATTGCTGTCAATCATTGCTTCCCTGTTTGTTCTCTCCAAACAGCGAGTATGTCATAGGAAACATGGAGTGACAGCATGGAGAAGAGAAGTTATTTGCCATTCTGTTAGTAAGTCCTCTTCATAAACATGTTGCCATGGGGCTCCGTCCCAAAATCCCAGTTTTGTTCTTCGTGGTTAGTCTTCCTTCAACTCAGTGTTGCACAGCTGTAGGCTTTTTTGGCTGGATACCGCTAGGCTCTATCTGAAGTTTTCTGTAAACACCATTGCTGGCTTTGTGACAGACTTGAACAGAGGTGCCCTTTTACTGCTCCTTCTCTTCAGGAAGTCCAGTCAATTAGTCCAAGGCAAAACCATAGATTGCATTTTAGCTTTTTTTGTCCTTAAAACATTGCCAAATACTGACTCTCGGACCTAAGTAATTTCAGCTGAGATGTGTGTTCTCAAGGGTAGGAACAGTTTGCAATGACAATATGGTAGGACTTTGGAAGTTAGGAATTTATGTATAAGCTGTAGGAGTATTCTTGTATACAGTTTTGTCATAGTCTTCTGTCACTTGGGTAACTTGATTTTTCTGATCCTTACCCTGTGACCTGTTTGTATTCATAAACAACTAGTTTCTTGGCTGATCTATCTGATGTTTAAGATTATCTAATGCTCGATCTGTTTTGACACATACCTTGCTGTCTTTGAATATTGCTTGCTATGGTGTCCCAGTACCAGAAAGCTTCAGTGTGTCATGATACGCTGCATTTTCTCAATACCACTGAAGTGTCGCATCAGAACAATCACCTCATGTGACATCCTGGACTGTGGCTGTGTTTAGAAAGGTTTCAGAATCACAGGTGGTACCATCTTCAGATTAATATAATACTGAATCCTCATAATTGATTCTTGTTTGTTAGATTTCTAGTGCCGTAGAATTTAAAATTGGAGGGAGGGGAGCAGGATCCCACTTGTGTCTGATGTTGCCAAACAGCATTTGAGGTTTTGTCACCTCCATAGAAATGTTTTAAACCCCACAGCAGGAAATAGGGAAGCCACTTTCTGGAGGTTCAGAATACAAAACCTGGCTTGGATGATTGAGTTTTTGGGAGCAAAACCAGCTGTCTTAGACTAAGAAAACCCGAGTTGCCTTGGGTGTGCCTACAGCATGTATATATCTGCAGAGGGACTAAGAACATACAGATACTCAGTGCAAAAGTAGACTTCACAATGTCTTTTAGGTAACTTTTTTCTAACTGTTTTTGGAACAGCAGAAACAGAGCCTGTGTACTGATAGCTTGCCAATGTTAAAGAGCAGTCTCCAGAATCTTAACTGAATTTAGTAACAATGGGAAGAAATAACACCTTTTTTTTCTTAATTGGTAGAGTCTAAAATATCTTCAGTAAATGTTACTAAATGAGCATCAAGTAATAGGTGTGAATTTTGATGAAAAGAATATCCACATCTCTATTATTTTTCTGGTCTCAAAATAGCAAATTGAGTAACTTTTTTCTGTTGGTAACTGTTTTAGTGAGGAAAAACAAGTCTCTTGTGCTGCAGAATAAAAAAAAAAATACATTTTTCTTCTTGTAGCACCTATTTTTAAAGTTCAGAAGGAATGAGGTACATTCCTTATCTTGGTCTTAGGCTCATCTGGTCTGTTGGATTGCATCTCATTCCTGGGCCACTATCTCTGTGTATTTTACTTTCAGCTGACTTGGCTCTGTACCTCTGTCTCCTAGTTTTCTACTATGCGTAGTCCATCCAAGGAGCAATATTGAGAGGTTTCCCTGCACTTCCTGTTATATTCTTCTGTGTGTCATCTTTCAGAGATCTAAAATGAAATAAAACCTCTATGTTTCCTGGACACAGATTTTCTGCCTAGCTTGTTGCCTACCTTTATTTTCTGTGAAGTATGGGAAAACAGAATGTGGTTGACTTTCATGTGCAAAGATTTATCCCTTCGAGATAAGGAAATTTGCCAACAGTGTACCTACCAAATGAAGAGCTGAGTGTCTCCAGCAATTTTGCTTTATTCAGAACCAGTATCACCAGACACTTCCCAAAATACTGTTTTAAAATTTTTGTTCTCAAAGCCCAGCAAGTACAGAAGTGGTCTTTAGTCAGGTGTCCCCTTCAACAAAGCGTGTGTGTATCTGGGTTATATGAGGCTTCATAGCTGAGATTGGTTAAAGTACATCATCTGTATCAACAGGCAAAGTGCTTTAGCTCTTTATAAAAACAACATAAGAGGAAGGTATTCCAGTTACCTGAGGGCCTCAAGTAGTCACTTGTAGTCTTAAGTAGTCATCAGGGTGGAAGAACTCTTTCATCTTAAAAATTGGGGTCTTTTCCTGCCTCTCCTGTCTACTCTTGTAGAAACTTGTTCCTGTGACAGTGGTAAAAAGATTTCATGTGAACCTGGACCATGGGAAATTGGAAACATCTTGAATTTGTACTCTGGCTTGAATTCTACCTATACTCTCACTATAGTCTCTCCCTAAAACAATATACTCTGGAAAACATTGAGCTGGAGAAAGGAAAAGGTTTGTTTCCTCCAGCATTTTGAGATGGTGGAGGAGGGATGTTGATTTTTCTCCAAGATTTATGTAAAGTCCAAAGGCAGTGTATTTCCTGTCTCCAGAGTGCAATATCTCTATGTAGGAAGAATTTCTGAGTCCTAAATGGAGGTTTGATATGCCATAGAATTTCAGGTACTCTGTTTCCTCATTTTTTCATTGACTGAAAAAGCTGCATGGAAGGGGATATGCAATCTCCTATCCTTCCTAAACTAAATTCTTAAAAATGTCCCTGTCCACCCCAGGAATCTTAGCGCATAGTCATGCTTTCTTTTGTTTTTTTTTCCTGCCTAAGCAAGCAGGCATGCTATACAATAGTCTCCAAATATCACCTTATATTTTTGGATTTTAAGATTCTAACAAGGAAAATTAAATACACCTTTCTCTAGTACTTGAATACTTTTTAAAATAGATAAGCACACAGTTTCAGGTTAACACTGAAGAAGTGGCATCATGATGATTCCTGTGAGAATTCTGGTGCCCTACAGCTAAACATATTTAAAGAAATACAAAATCCAGAAGTCCTGAAGCTATTACTGCTGTTTATTTTGGTGGTGGTGTATCCTGGTCAGGATGAGTCAACAGTGAAAGTAGCATCTGTGTCTAGCCTGAGTTACTGGTGTATAATGTGGATTCTTTTTATAAAAATATTTACATCATACTTTTGTGACAGTGTTGCTCTTCATTAAGCACTTGAGGATTTTATGTTTTCTTTTAAATATAATGTAATGTAAATCAGGAACTAAAAGACTATCTCCTAAATTCCTGGCAGACTTGTCCTTGAGCTCAAGCATAGTTGCTTCTAACTCTTAATATGCTGACCTTGACTCTCCAGAACATGGATTCACAGGATAATGTTAACGCTACTATGCTTGTCTTGTTTAATCCTTAATCCTACTTTGATTTTTCAGTCTTTCCTTAAACATTGCAAGATGCTATACATCATATTTGATTAAATATATAAATCTCATTCTTTTATTACAGAACTAACAAATACGTTTGGTTTATATAAAATGTGTGTAATGTTTACGGTTTCCTATATTCCTATTTTTCTTTAGCATGAGACTTCATGATACAGCGGTTTATTCGTTCTCTCTGCACACTTTGGCCTCTTCCCTTTTATGCTTCCCTATGTCTCTTAAACTATCTCTCTCCTCTGTCTTTCCTATCCATGTCATAATTTCTTGTATGCTTTGCTTTCTTCTGTTTTTTTCCTCAATCTTTCCACTCCAAGGTACATAGGGACGTGGAGGGATTTCCTAAATCTGTCTCATGCATTTCGTTCCATAAACTTCCATTCCTCTCCTAGGTTCCTATCAGCACTACTTCTGGTGCCTCTTAAGGGAGCAAGATTTCAACCCTTTGTTTCTAGGTTCCTAAAGACAGGATGCATGTTCACTGGCATGTGTTTTCTTTGCAGTGAGACCAAACTTTGAGGAAGGTGGGACAGCAACAACGGGGAGGAAGCATGAGTTTATACGCTCTGAGAGCGAGAACTGGCGCATCTTCAGGGAGGAACAAAATGGGGAAGATGATGATGGAGGCTGGCGACTGGCTGGGTCACGGAGGGATGGTGAGAGGTGGCGCCCTCACAGTCCAGGTGAGAGGAGATCTGGAGAAAAATGCAGCTGTGGTTATAGGGAAAGGGCAGTGGGTGAATCGGGGCATGGGGAAAGGAGAGGAAAGGGAGGTGGCATAAAATTTAGGATAAAAATAGGTAAGGTTCATGCAATTTTGGTCATAAAATCATAGAATACCAGGTTGGAAGGGACCTCAAGGATCACATGGTCCAACCTTTCTTGGCAAAAGCTCTGTCTAGACAACATGGTCCAGCACCCCATCCAGCTGAATCTTGAAAGTGTCTAATATTGGGGAATCCACCACTTCCCTGGGGAGATTCTTACAATGGCTGATTGTTCTCACTGTGGAAAAATTTTCATCTAGTCTCCAGTCAGAAACTCCAGAGGAGTAACTTGTGCCCATTACCCCTTGTCTTTTCCATGTGGCTCCTTGTAAAAAGGGAGTCCCCATCTGCTTTGTAGCCACTCCTTAAGTACTGGAACATGGTGATGCGGTCTCCCTTAAGCCTTCTTTTCTCAAGGCTGAACAAACCAAATTCTCCCAGCCTTTCCTCACGACAGGCTTCCCAGTCCTTTGATTTTCCTGGTGGCTTTCCTCTGGACTGTCTCCAGCCTGTCCACATCTATTTTTTGTATAGTGGGGACCAAAACTGAACACAGTATTCCAGGTGTGGCCTGACAAGTGCTGAGTAGAGTGGGATACACTGACATATTTAAGGGAATGATATTTTTCAGGTGTATGCTTGTCTGTGGTGTGCTCCAGGTGTGTACATGCCTAGTAAAATCATGGGGTTTTTTAATAGTACTTTCTCTGCGGCTGTGATGCTGAGTGGGGAGAAGTTACCCACAATAGGTAACATATCTAAGGCTGTGGAGTGATGCTGACACTAAACCATTCAGGTTGTTGGCGTCTTTCTATTTTTCCAAATGTGTTTGCAATGGCAACAGGCATAGTTGGAAAATCTTAAAATATGCTGCTCTATGCATATGCTCTAGTTAGTTACAAGATGTCTTGTCTTGCTAAATTTCAGGCATCTGCTTGGTGTCACTCTCCCCTTCCCTGGCCTGACAAAGTCAGTCTGGTTCGCTCACTTTCCAGCATTGCATTGCTGAATTACAGGAGAAATACAAAGTGAAGCTTGATATTAGAGTACTTTAGCTGAAACTTTGGATTTTTTAATCTACTTGGAAAAGATCGTGCTAGCCAGTCATATCTGTTGTGGAATCTTGGGTCTGGATGTCTTTTGGCTGCAGAAGGCTTCTGGGGAATCAAGGGAGGGTTGTGGCTCTTCTACTGTTACATCTTTGCAGGGAAGCAAAGGAAGCACGGGACATTTTGGGAGCTGAGGTGGACAACTTCTTTTCTTCAACTGAAAAAGTCACACCTTTTCTTACAACTGATCTATCACCCTTTTCCACATCCCAAAGGACTTTCAGTACTATAAGAGTTGTGAGCAACCATTACCTCTGTTCCTAACCCTCTCCACAGCTAAGTAATACTCTGCCCTGAAACAACTGTTAGCTTGTACTAAAAATTAGCAGTGAGACCAAGGCTAGATTTATTATTGGGTGTTTTCTATTTAGAGCAGGGCTAAGGGGCAAATTTTTCAAGAATGTCATTTCCCCAGAGTTTGGTCACGATTGTTCATTAGACACTGCTGCTTTGTTATGTAGTTCAGATGACAGGCCAGCTATGATTGTACCTCATGATGATCAGATGCAGCATGATACTCAAGAGTGGATGTTTTGCAAGTACAAGCCTGCATGCTGTAGCTTTAAAGGAAGTGTAGACCTCAAAGTTCAGAAGTTTGGCTTGAACTTTTTTGGAGGATGTTTTGAGAAAGGTTTTGAAAATTCATCTAACTTCCATCATAGGAAATATTACTGCTTATTTGAATTTTTGTTGTAGTAGACAACTAACTTCACTTACAAGTTAGTTTTAGCAGGTTTAATAAAAAGCCTGTTCTAAGAATTCTGTGAATCTGCAGAGTAGCAGCTAATTTTGAGATAGACTGAGTTGAGAGCTATATTGTACTAGTCTCTCAGCTTTGGTCAGAGCTGCATTTGAATTCTCTTTTTAGTACTAGCCACAAGACCATCAAAATGGGTTTAATCACATTCTTGCTTTAAACAATGAGTTTAACTCAAATTGGCATGGCTTAAACGCTTCTTTGTACTTATTCTACTGTTAGGTAATAGTACTAATCATGTGTCCTGCTAAAAATAGAGAAATGTCTTTGGGGTATTGTCGTCATTTGTTTAGCTGGACCTTCCTTTGACTTGGCTCTGCATACTCCCTACTAGATTGTACGCTGCTTGGTTTTTTCTTTTGGGTGAGAACAGTTGAGAAGAACATATCAGTTGTGAGGCTTGAGTTTATCTTCTGGTTTTAAGCAAAGAATACTGTGATTCCCACAGACCATTGTTTTTCCAGCTTTTGAATTCCTCTTTGCTCCTTCAGCTGTGTTTACTGCAGGGATGGCTGACCTAAATCTGTTCATTTTGTACTTTTTTCTAATAGGCGCAAAGGATCAAGAAGGTGGACTGTTTCTGCTGAAGCAGTATTGTGCCCCTATGTGTAGTTTCCCAGGTTCTGTGGTCTGATTTATGGTAGCTAAGGTTAACTCACTTGATGTAGCTGAAGGGATCCGTCGTGTATCCACGCTGTGTTTAAACTATTCTCTCACATGGCTACACCTTGTATAAAGTGAGGGATCTGCTGAGTATTGATAGTAAAGTGAAGAAGCAAATAGGTCAGACTTCTCCTTAAAATAGCCAAGCCAAATGCTTTTATGCCTTCTACTACTTAATTCAGAAGGATGTAAACTTGTCTGTTTTTACAGCATGAAAACTGTCTGGATTGCATCACCAGGCTTTTCCAGTCAGAGTCGATGGGGTTTTCTACTTTTTCTACTACTGTCTGTGCGCTAGGACTAGAAGTCTGATGAGGAGACATCTTTCCTTGGCTTATACAATGGAAAAGTTGGTTTGCTGGTTGTTCTGGGTTAAATGTGGTGCTGCTGCTGTTGTAGATGTGAAATACTATCTTTAGACTGGGTTAACTATCTGTAAGAAGAATGTGACCATAGCTTGAAATTCACTGGCTGCTTCAAAGTTCTCTTGTTTGTGGGTTTGGGTTTTGTTTTGTTTTGGGTTTTTTTGTTGTTTTGTTTGTTTGTTTTAATTTTTTAAGCCATCTTTTTTTAATGGTGTAATGACTGCTTATCTATAAAGACCTTTCTTTTGGTTGTTCCAGTTCTTGCATTCATACAATGATTGCCCTTTAAATTTGAAGACCAAGTCCATTTTATCAGATAAACAGACAAACTTTTTTTGGTCTCAAAACTAGTGAATGTGATATATAGATGGTTTTAGTTTTGGTTTTTGTTACCAAGTCATCCTTACAGAATAGGAATCATCTCTTCTTGCCTAAAATTTCTCTCTGATATGATTTTATGTCTTTGCTTAAGCAGCTCTATTAAGATCTCTTTCCTGAAAAGCGTTTTAGAAGAGGCATTAGTCTGTAATCTCATACAAAGATTTTTTGGTTGCTGCTTTTTGTGAAAGGCTTTTCAAATTCATATTGGTTCATTCCATTTTCAGAATCAATTGCTGTGAATCAAGTAGACTTCTGAGCGTTGTGCCTTGTACTTCTTGAATATCTTGAAGCAGCTAAAGTACATTTGAGAATCTTGCTCTAAAATTGAACAAAAGAAAAATTAGGCTTATATACAATACATGCAAAAAAAGTAATGTGTACTATGCCTTTGTCTCTTGTTTAGTGTTTAGTATACATTGGAAGTTTCTTTTCTGAATTGGAGAATATAACTTTTAAGAGATAAATAGCTATTAATAATTGAGACTAAAGTGTACTACGATTTCCTACAGCAGTCCTTTCTTTCACCTATAATGTCACCATAAATTTCAAGGGATAAATTTGGCTTAAAATTATTTCTTTTAACTTGGAATCTTGATCATATAACTAGTGCCTAATGGTATTACAGGACTGAATTTAAAAGTATGTTTGGTCCTAACTGTTGGCTAAAAAACTTTAGTAGGTAAGAATTTAAGATTTGTCTTTACTTTTGACTTTAAAGATTGGCAGCCCTGCACTTCGCACCTGAGTTGCTTGCTGTATTCTAACTAGCCTTTTATAAACTTTTGTTGTTATTAGGAAACAAGGGCATGTGTCTGCTCTATCTCTTATTTTTGCCTGTCCACGTAGGTGTGGACTATAAAAGGAGGGTTTGTGACTCAATCTTTGCAAGGAGACCATATGGTAAAGAAAGTCTCTTTAAGTTCTTAATTTGAACTTTGGAGATACCTGGAATTAACAAAATGCTCAGAATTCACCTTCAAAAGCCATGTTTCTGGGTTGCACTATGAAGAGCCTGTGCTCCTGGTGTAGGGAAGTGAACTGTAAAAATAATCGAGGTTCTTAATGTATGATCTCAAGATCGCCTATTTATGGCTGTATAGAAAATTCTTAATACCAGATTTTCCTCTTTTCTACAAGAGAGAGCTGAAGAAGAGAAGCTCAGCTGTTTGTGAGCCCCAGGACAGCAAACAGGCAGCGATATTAATCAGTTTGTACGATATGCCATTGCCAGATTCAGGCCATAGCTCTGTTTTTCTGCATATTGGAAAACCTGACATGGACATTGCTGGCTGTACTGAGGACATGTCTGCCCATGGTTTTAATCAGAAATACAGTCTGGTTGTCAGCAACCTCTCACACTTAAACCTCAGAAAAAGCCCTCAGATTCCAAAGGAACTCCTGTTTTTGATGCATTTCTGATGAGGAGGGGGGGAGTAAACTTAACGCTGCTTCCAATGCCACATTAGTGGAATTGCAATGTTAGGCCTTTACTTTTGGGTAGACTGTGGTGTCCTGCTTAGTTGCTGGTTGCTCCCAGAGACGCTTTTGTTCTTTTAAAATTGAGCAGCATTTAATGAGATGTTCATACGTATGACTTGCCTGAAAAGAATGCCTTTAGAAACCTGCATCTCCTGAGTTTGCACTAAGTTAGAGACCAGGGCGCTGTGGGCAGAGGTGCACAGAGGGTGATGCAGGCATCTTTCTCTCAAGAGGATGCATGCAATGGTTATTACTTATTTTAACTTTAATAGTTATTATGAATGGTTGTTACATAGACTACCAGGTTGAAAGGGACCTTGAGAATCATCTGGTCCAACCTTTCTTGGCAAAAGCTCTGTCTAGGTGGAGCCCAGGCCTGTCCAGCTGAATCTTAAAAGTGTCCCAAAGTGTACTTGATCTCTGGAGTACTTACTTCATTAGTGCACCTTCAGGGAGCCTCTATCTTTGCTTACATATTTTTTGGGAAGTTATTGATGAACAAGAAGTTGACATAACTGGCCTAAGATGTTAAGAACTACCTTAAGGCAGGCAGAAAAGATGGGATGAGTGCAAGCTTACTGTGCCTTATTTCTTTCCTTAATGACACGAAAAAAGTTGCTTCAGAACATAGATTTGAGGGTTTTGCATACCAAGAAGTTATTTGTTTCCATGGCTTAACTAGAAGCGTAGATTAAGTTACAGTGGAATTATTTGCAAATAAGCACATATGGCATAGTGAAGATCTTGCTAAAGTCTAACCTTTTGTGTCTCTGTGATAAAATATAATCTTAAAGTTCATAGTGCTTCTAGGAGTTTGTTTTACATTTCCTGTATTTGTGAGACAAAGGTGGGTTTTTGTATGATTGATACTAATACTTAGGGTTGATGTGGAAACATTCCTCATTCATTCGAAGCAAATGGAACAGAGGACAACGTTTCTCCTCTTTACTGTGATTTTTTTTCTTTGTAGCCATTTGATAAAGTGAGACTGCACTGATTGCACAAATTCTGAGACCAAAAAAAGATATTATTTTTCACCAGAAAAGAACACAGCCACCACTAAAAGCACTAAAAACTAAGGTGCTTTCATTTTTTGCTTTGCACCTTTCTGGTAAATACAAGTTCTGTTGAATGGAGAGCTGTTTACAATCCTTTCACTCCCAATTTGTTTTCCTTAGCAGCAAGTTTTTTACAGGTTAAATAGCATTATTGCAGTCAGAGAATTTTAAGCTTGGCTGAAGGAAGATGTCTTCTAAATAGATTAGAAAGAAAAGTGAAATAAATTTTATACTTGAATTTGGAAAGTTCTCCCTCTTTTCTTACTATCGTTCCAAGTTTAGGTATTCCATGGCTAAAAGATTACTATTCAAGGGACTTAACAGTTCTTTCAGAGGTATTTGAACAGTTGTCAGCCTGGTTTTTATGTATATGCACAAAAGTGTCTCTGAGGGCAAGAGGAAAAAAGCATGGGTGGTTTGTTCAAGATGTGACTTTTGCAGATTGCCTAAAAGAAAATATAAATTCTTACACATATAAAGATGCTAAAAAAGATTTAAATCAATGCTTGCAAATTCAATCAGCATCCTGTGTTGCTTGTCTTATTTTGGTGCTCCAGCATGTTTTAGATTATGTAGCCCAGCTTTCTTAGCCATATGTGTGTTTTTATGCTCATAATATAATTTATTATGTGGGGATATACAGTGTATAATATTTGAAAGTCTCATGCTTAAAGGTAAGATACTTCCTTTCTTTCCCCTGTCCTTTAAGATGCCTGTTCATAGGTGTATTGTACCCTTTAGGGGCCTTCTGAATTTCTGTCACTGTTTGTCATCTCTTCGCCCACCCCTTTACCCTTCCAAGTTAGCTACTACCCCCGGGACTGTCTTGTAAAGTTACTTTCCCCCCACCTTAGACGGCCCTCGTTCTGCAGGCTGGCGAGAACACATGGAGCGGCGGCGGAGGTTTGAATTTGATTTCCGGGAACGAGATGATGAACGGGGTTATCGACGAGTACGGTGTGGGAGTGGCAGCATGGATGACGACAGGGACAGTCTCCCTGAGTGGTGCTTAGAAGATGCAGAAGAAGAAATGGGAACATTTGACTCCTCTGGAGCGTTTCTCTCTCTAAAGGTGAACAGCTTTCTTGGGCCCTTTGTTCATTTTGAGCAAATGTCCTATTATGTCGGGTGGATTATGGATGATAATGTTGACTTTGTAGAAGGTGCAGAAGGAGCCAATCCCTGAGGAACAGGAGATGGACTTCCGACCTGTGGAGGAAGGGGAAGAAAGATCTGACTCTGAAGGGAGCCACAATGAAGAAGCCAAAGATCATGAAAAGACCACCAAGAAAGAAGGGGAGAAAACAGATAGAGTAGCAGCAGGTAAGTGGGACTTCTCATGCATCTGTTCTATGCAGCAGTGTAGAATTTCCTTTAATTCAGTTACATAGAACCATGCAATGTTACAGAAGCAGTGGAAGAAGCAGTCCAAACATCTTCGCCGGCTACCAGGTCAGATACCCCACCGAAATCCCAGCCTCCAGACCCACTGCAGACGAGCCTTTTTGAAAGGAAGGAAGAGTCTGTGCCAGAAAGAACAGAAAAAACAGAAGATAAAGAGAATCGAACAGAGAATACACCGCCAGCCAAAATGTCCAACAGAGAAGGTAATAAACTTGATAGATGAATTTAGTAAGTTTCCATTAATTGTTGTGATTATTCTTGGTCTATTTTAAGAGTCAAGGACTGGATTATGGTGATAAAAAGCTGGAATTCCCCAACTGGTCTATAAATACAAGATTTGTTGGATATGCTATCTCAAACGCTTGCAGTGCACTGGTACTTTATGTTGCAATGCAGTCTAGAGAAACACAAGCTAGTTGTGGATGTGCTTCATGGTAGAGCAGATCAGTCTGGACAAATGTATGTGGTCAGGGAACGGTGTATGCTGAAATGTGCTGAGTATCTGAAAATATTTTTGTGTTGGTGCTAATTTTGAGCTGCTGAATGTTTTCTACAGTAAGTTCTTAAAAGCAATTTTTACTTATGTTAAAGATAATGAACTCATTTTAAAATTTTTCTTTAGATTTGGCTTCTGTCACTCAACCTTTGCCACAAATTTCTGCAGACACAGCTTCTCCTGCTCATCTTTCTCCTCCTGTTTCCAATTCAAATCCTGCTCTGCGGCCAGTTCAGACACCTGTCACAGCTGCTCCAGGCATGGGCAACATTCCTGCTGACCCAGATGATGAAGAGGGCCTTAAACACCTAGAGCAGGTAAAATGTCTCAAATTCCTTTGTTGACAATTGTGAGACTGCAGGAATGTGGAATGCAAAGAATGTTTGAAGCCCATAAAAACAGTAATGCAGCTGAAACTTTACACTCCACAATGTATACTGAAAGCTACTTTTTTTCCCCTTCATTATTTTTTTAGAGAATAATTCAAGCCTATGGTATTTTTCTGAATAAGGGTACAATACTCAGTGTTAAAGAGCTAGAGATCCTAGTGCTTATGATTACTGTCAAGCAGCATTACCGTTTGCTTTGAGAAACCATAAAACAGTATGCCCAACATGTTAAAAATAAAATTTAAAAATACCCACCTGAAGTGCATACCAGTAGTCACAAAACTTTAATGAACAGAGTATGCAGAGCTTTTTTTCACACTGGTGCTCCCCTACCTGTTTTATTTTTCATGATGATACTGTGTGGGACCTTCTTGGTAAGTTGTTTTAAAGCTTTACTTAAGCGGGCGAACTGTGTTTATTCATGATTCTGACAAGGTGGTAGGCTGAGCTTAGGGATTGTGGTGCAGTTACACAAGTCCTCAAGTTGCTTATAATTCCTGCTAAGCTCTTGACCACTGGGTACTGCAAGGTGGTTGTATTTGGCGCACTCGTTTTCAAATCTGTAAGCGCACAACTAACTCTTGTGTTCCTTGCTGGTTTTGATGTCTCCTGCAGCAAGCAGAGAAAATGGTGGCCTACCTGCAGGACAGTGCCCTTGATGATGAAAGACTAGCAGCAAAAATTCAAGAGCACAGAGCAAAGGGTTCCTCTATGCCATTGTTCCATGAAGCCATGCAGAAGTGGTACTACAAAGATCCCCAAGGAGAAATTCAGGGTAGGTCTGTGCCCTTTACACTTCCTCTTTTGTTTCACAGAACCATAAAGAGTTCTTCACAAAATTACCAACGACAGATACTGATGCTTGTTTTTACAAAAGCAGCACATTTACCACTCTAGAATTAGGTTTTGAAAATAGATCTTCTACCCATCACTGCCCCCATCAGCTCAGCATGCCTAATGTCTGGAATTACTCTTTATTGTGGCTAAGGTTTGCCATTGCTTCATATTTCTGTAAGTTGAGGTGAGACTAAAACCTGTTTTTCATGCCAATAGTTACTCAGATTTCCAGATAATAGTGGAAACAAACCAAGAACGTGACCATTCAGTACCTTGTTGAAGAATCCATGAGCAACATTGAAATCAGTTTTCTAGTCTCAGCCCAAAGACACTGAGTATTCAAGGAAGGGTAATTTTTTTACAATCTAGAGCTGTTTAGTGTGAATGACTTCCTCAGTTATGAACTCTCGATAGGATTTTTGGGAGTGTTATTGGTGGGATCTGTGCCAATATCTTGACTGCAGGTATTACGCATCTTGAGGGTTATCTTTTCACCTCTTCAAGTTTAAAGGATGTTAACCTTAAAGGTTTTTTAATTGCTCAGTGTGCTTTAAACTATATGTTAGTTACTGCTGGGTGTTTATTGCTCAGTGACGATCTAGCAGTTTTTTACTGGAGTAAGTACTTCCTTGAATGTAACCTCCAGAAGTAAACACTCCCATAGTTTTTTATTGGGATACCTCTTGTTGTTTCATATTTTCTGGGAGGAATTTCTTTCTAAAGATTACTTCTTACAGATAAGGCAAGAATTACTGGACATTCTTGCTTTTCAGAAGATATTTTTGTGGTTCTTACTCTGTTAAATAGTCCTTTTTTTTTATACTGGTTTTGTGTCCATTTGGATATGTAAAATTAGTATAGGAGTCCTTACTTGAAATCTTTCTCAGGAAGAAGAGGAAGAGAAGGAAAAGTGTAGCTTTTTTAGAAAGGGAAGAGAAACTGGTTTCCTCATTATCTTAAATTTAATTGTCTGCTCAGAGGTGGATCTGCTCATCTGCTAAGTTCCAGAAGCAAAACTATAAAACATAAATTTCTCTGATTTGAAGGCAAGAGTTGAAACAGGCTAAGGTTGTTTAACTATCTGTGCACTATACATGGGGAAAGCAGCGCTTGTACTTTTAGCACTGTCAGCTAGCAGATACTGCTGAGGTCCAAACTGGAAATCACAACTGTTGTCAATGTGATGCTGAGCCTGATGTGGTGAGCTTTGCTGGGAGGCAGGATGTGTATTAGCTGGGCCAGGCTCCACACCACCACGGCAGCTTGGCTTTCATCTTGGAGCTGACTCTTCTCCCTCCAATGCATGGTAAAAGCAGTCATGCGCTTTTCAGTAAAGGCTATCTGGGGCAATGCTGTACTCACCGTAAAGATCTAGATATGTGCATTGACACTCTGGCCTTGAATGTACTGTCTGTCCAGACAGGTGGATGAGATGGACAGGAACGTCTGATGCTAGGTACGGTGTTACTTTAACAAGCACCGTGCTCTTTGTTTCTGGTATGCTCAACTTGGCCTCACTTTCCCTTCCCCCCATGTGTGTGGTTGATGTTATTTCAGGTCCTTTCAGTAATCAGGAGATGGCAGAGTGGTTCCAGGCTGGATACTTCACTATGTCACTGTTGGTTAAGAGAGCTTGTGATGAGACTTTCCAGCCACTTGGAGACATCATGAAAATGTGGGGCAGGGTTCCCTTCACTCCAGGTCCAGCACCGCTTCCACATCTGGTAATTATGTGCCAGTTACAGTATTCAAATAGTCCTGTAACAAATGGAAATTGAAATATTTATGTGCCAACCGCTCTGTTTTGGAATTGCAGGTGTTCCAGGCACCACAGTTAAACTCTGTGTTAAATTACCTTTTTAAGAGGAGAAAAGATACTCAATTTACAAATGTTTGGTTTGCCATGTCTGTGGTGGAAGGTTTGGTCCTGTGTTACATACAAGTGCTGTGTATTTCACAGTCACTCTACCACAGGCTTTGTAAATGTTGATCTCTGTCTAGGTATTTTTCTATTTTCTTTGTCTTTTCAGTTCAGAATGCAGCTTTTACATTGCTTGCATTTGCAGTGTGCTACTGTTGTTATATGTTACTAAAATAAAATGTTTTATTCCTAAACATAGGGCGAGCTGGACCAAGAGCGGCTGACTAGACAACAAGAATTGGCCCTGATCCAAATGCAGCACCTCCAGTATCAGCATCTTTTAATACAGTAAGACTCCAGTCCCAGAGATCTTCCAGTGCCTGTGTTCTGCTCTGCATTTTTAATCACCTGAGTTCAGCTTCTTGTCACTGTTTCCTTGGGCAATGGGGCTGGGAGTGCTTCACCTCCAACGGCAACAGCCTGCTTCCACAAACACTGGAGGCTTGATAGTCTACAGGAGTAGGACAGGGTGTGGCTATCTCAGGCACACTTTTCAGAGTTTTTTTGATGTCATGTATAGCTACTTCAGTGAGACCTGCTATATAGGTAGCTGTTATGGTCAGACTGAATCCCAGCTATCCTTGTAATGCAGCTGGGATGTTTTGGAGTCAGGGGAAGGCTACACATCTTTTTAACTGGAGATGGAGAAGGCAGAACCTATTTTTCGGTCTGCTTGTACAGCTTTTTGAACATCAGTGGAAGGTAACTGCTGGAGAAAGCAGTTTGTGATGCATTTTTGCCAGAGTTGTCAGTTGTTCAGTTCTGGCCAGTTACTAACAACTTGTTTTGTAGGAGCATGGAGAATAGAAAGCAATCAGATAAGAGTACTTGTTCAAGGGGTCCTAAAAGCTTGTGCCATGATTATGATTTCTGAATACTGATTTGATAAGGCAAGAGCCTGACACACTGTACCAGGGGATGCCTTGACATACCGGGGAAGAGATTGGTTTGTGTAGGTGGGCAGTCATCAAAGCCAGATTAATGCGAGCAATCTCTATGCAATTTATAGAAAAAGGGAAGTAGCTCTTGCACAGCTTACAAGAGAAACATTGGACAGCAGTAAATAGTTGACATAGTTGAGGGTGAAGAGAAATTTGGTTGCACTCATGGGGGCCAGTTTGTTGTATTCTTGTCGTTTGATTCTTTCTAAGGCCCCATTCTGTGGCTTCCTCTAGTATTTAGCATGTACATTGTATAGGTCAGTGGGCTTCAGTCCCGGGGAATGAACCTATGTGCAACTTCTGCAACTTGGGCATTATATAAATAAGCAAGTGAACAAATACCAGTGATTTTCTGTTTCTCTTTTGAAGACAACAATATGCACAGGTGCTGGCTCAGCAGCAAAAGGCAGCCCTCTCATCCCAGCAGCAGCAGCAGCTCGCTATTCTCTTGCAACAGTTCCAGGCCCTGAAGATGAGGTGAGTTAGCCCAGACTTGAATTGAATACCATTTTTCCTATACTCTTAACTTGTATATAATGATATTTGTAATCTTGTCAGTTGTCTGTCCTATTCAAGGTTGTTCATATTTGAGCATTACCTATTTTAAAGATTGTGAATACAAAACAGTTGCAGGATATTGAATACTACTTTATACACGTAGCCTTTACCTAGGAGACTCTCTATGAAAATGAGGAGGAAAATCTTATAGTTGAAATCGTACCTTTTTGGCAGATCTGTTGTGCTGGTAACACAATGGCTTTACCAATTGAGTTCTGCACTAGTAGATGCTTGTTCCTCTATACTAGCCTATGAGCAGCAAATGCAAAACTGTACCAGTAGCTGGCTTAGCCCTTGACTTGGCAGCAGGGATGAGATGAGCAAGAACTCTGCAAGTAGTGTTGTCCACATCATATTTTTGTTTTAAATAGAGGTGTGGAAGGAAAGGAGTATGTTACAAGTTACTGAATCTCATGCGTGTTCAGAGCACTCTTCTCCCTGGAAGTGGCATGTTGACTCTTCCTGTTGGTATTACAGAATATCTGAACAGAACATGATGCCACCTGTTACAAGGTCTGTGTCAGTGCCGGACACTGGCTCAATATGGGAACTTCAATCAGCTTCACAACCTACAGGTAAGATGCTTCGCACCTCTCGGATCTATTGAGAAAAGTTCATAGATTAAAAGCCAGCATCTTTGAGACAATCGCTCCCTTTTTGACCCCAGGGGAAATTATTTCTGCATCAGTATTTTTAACTGGTTCAGACTACTTTCCTTGCAGTTTAAATTCTGTTTGACAGCTATGAAGAATGTGGTGATGTTTCCCATGATTATGGGAAGCCTTGATCCAAAGGGATTGAGTGTTATAAGTGTTCTGCTGTGATGGGAGGAGTTTGAATTGCTGGTTCTTGTGTAGAAGTTTGTAAGAAACCCAGCCTTGCTTCAGTAATGGACAAGACTTGTTCTACAGGAAGATAAGGTGGCCCTCTACTGACTCAGACTAATGTATTATCATGATTTTAGTTCATAAAACATAGTAACAGCATACACAAGACTTTCCCCATTCAGTTGTTTTTTTTGTTGATGTGCTTATTTTTGCTTGTCAATGTTTGTTTTTCTTCACTATCTAGTCTGGGAAGGAAGCAGTGTCTGGGATCTCCCCATTGATACTGCAGCTCAGGGACCAGCTCTAGAACAACTTCAGCAGCTCGAGAAGGCCAAAGCTGCAAAGGTCAGAAACTGTTTTGTACTGTAAGAAGTTGGGATTGCTGTTCTGCAATGTAACGGTGTTTCTTGAGCCAATGGAAGACTATTAGCTCTTCAATCTTCAGACCACTCTGTATAATTTTGATTAGATTTTCATGGAAAACACCATGAAGAGAATATGGGTTATAGAAACTAGTTATGGCATCTTTGTGGACTGCTGTTTGGAAACCATTGATGTGGAGATACTACTGACCACTAAAGTAGCGGTTACGTTTTTTACAGTTGTGATGAAAAACTCTTCACTAGCCACCTCTGTTTTAGAATGGAATCATAATGAGCTGTCATGCTAAACCCTGAGTAGGAGCAGGTAGTCGTTCTCTTAATCCTTGCATCTTTTCACCGGAATTAGTTTGGGGAATTGTAAGAGTCCTATTTGTCAGAGTTGTTTCACGCTTACAAAAATAATACTAGAGTAAGTTTGAACCTGTATGATTTCGTACATTTCCTGAAACTGATTACGTTATGATGACTGCGAATCAACTTGCTACTAGCTTTTAAAGTCAGAGGTTATTTTAAGGAGCTGATCTAGAAAGACTGACTAGAGAACTGGTGTTCGTTACAGAACAGAAATTATCAGAAATTGTTCTAGACTATTTCAGGAATCTGACCCCAGTAGGCAGCCAGCTGATAGGTAAAATTAAGGGAGAGCATCTGTCAGAGGCTTCCATCTGTTATGTTGTTACTATAATCTCAGCAGAGTTGCCCTAAGAAATGGTGTAGGAATACGTTACCTGCATCTGAGTATAGTTTTATGTGAATTGTAGCTAGAGCAAGAGAGGAGAGAAGTGGAAATGAGGGCCAAACGAGAGGAAGAGGAGAGGAAAAGGCAGGAGGAGCTTCGGAGGCAACAAGAAGAGCTACTTAGGAGGCAGCAGGAAGATGAGAGGAAACGACGGGAAGAAGAAGAACTGGCCCGCAGGAAGCAAGTGAGTTTTCTCAATGTAGTTAATCTTTAATTAATTTTAATACGTTATAAAACTCACTTTAAGAATCCTGTGGGGTCTAATTAATCTTTGGTAGGTGTGTATGAAGACAGTTCTAATATTCTTCATGTGAGTATATGAAATGGTTCTTTTCTTCATTTGAAGTTTAAGAGCCCCGACTGCAATCTGAGAAATGGGCTTTGATGGTTCACTTCAAGATAGGTTCCTGTTTGTGAGCCAAGAGGCTTTATTATGTGTGGAACATTCCCTCTCAACTTCTTAGTGTCAATATTAGACTTTAGTTAGTTGCTCAGTTACTGTTATGTTTAATCTTTATTCTTTATTATTATGCAGTCTAGTGTTTTGATAAGGGTATGTTTTGGAGTAGACTGGAGCTTGAGCAGCTATTTGAGGTGAATGAAATGTAGAGGCCTATAGTAGAAAAAAGTGATGTAACAGCTTATTTTTTCCCTGGTTTGTTCAACTTAGTAAACAATTTTTTTTTGAATAAGTGATTACCTAGGTTATGCTGTAGAGTCTGTCAGCGTTATTTTCTTGACTTGATATTTGGGAAAGGAAGGATGTAGTTTGGACTAGCAGATTTGTTAAAATGAATGATGTCATCTGTGTTGCAGCAGGAGAATTAATGTAGAAGTTGTAGTATGTTCTTAATCTTACAAGAATACGGAATGGAGGCGACATTAGCTTGATGTTTCTAGCATTTACTCCTGAATTCTGTATGGAAGAAAGATTGCTTGTTCATTAAGTGTTGTAGGAGGGAAGGACAGTGAAAGTTAGTTTTCGCTCTGCATGTGAGTGATAAGGGCAAGCACATCGTTGAGCTTATTTACTAAGGAGTTAGTCAATAAATGCCCTGTAAGGCAGCACATGAATAATAGGTGGAAATAATAGTTTCATCCTTTATAATATTTTCTATGTGCTTAGGTAGGCAGTTGTAAAGTGCGTTTCCTGGTTTAAGGATCAGACACTTCTGAGGAAGCCTCTAGAATCTTGAATTTTATTTGTAAGTTAGTTGTAGACCTCAATTCACTCAGTGTTTGGGTTTTGTCGCTGATGATCTCTTTTAATACACTGCAGTGTGATATGTAATTAACTTTCATGGTATCTTTAAGAATAAAGTCTGTAAATCAATGGCTCCTTGCTTTAATAAATCTGCATTGTATACAACAAGTCATTATGGTATACAGTGGAAAAGCATCCTTTGGTGCTAGAGTTTAAGCTTTACTGTAGCACTAATGCAATAATATACTCAAGAGTTTAACTTTTGAGTTAAGTTGCTTTAGATCTGTTTTAATAATAACTAATTTTTCAGCTGATCACCTGGTAATTCAATGTGTTTCATCCATGGTGGCTTCAAATAAATGGACTTCGGTTGTTTCTTTTCAGATTAACAGTTTTGCTGCTGTGTATAACTTCTTAGAAATGTCCATTAAATTCCAAAATTTTTGTCCGCTTTGGATTTGTACAGTAAACAATCTGACTCTCCCTTTCTGAGATGTCATGGGAAATAATTATTTACAAGGAGGAAGCAGAATGGGGTTGAAGAGCAGTAACAGCAAGTATCTTAGTTCATTACCAATGGAATAATTGCCACAATGCTTAATTCTGAGCAGTGATGTCTTGAAAAGGTAACAAAGAGTTTAAGCACTTCTCTGGAAAGAAAAAATAATATTGTATTCTGTATTTAAAAAAAAAAACAACAAAGAACAAACTGGTCTAATATTTGAATTTGACTTCTGTACTGGAAGGCATTGTAGAATCAGGGATGAACTGATTTATTACCATGGATTTATATAGAGGAGATGATGCTTAACAAATTTGATTAACTTCTTTTGAGGAGATGACAGTGAGAGCTGAGAGGGGTGAAGCAGTAGACTTAATCTGCCTGGACTTCAGGAAGGCTTTTGATGTAATACTGCATAAAAGACTAGTATATAAGGTTAGTAAATATGCTGTTGATGGTGAATTCTAAATAAAAAAAATAACTAATAGAAATTCAATTCTGTAGGATGAAATGTCATACCAAATGTTGAATCCAGTTCTGTTCATAGTTTTCATCAATTACTTGCACTGTAGAATTGCAAACAGTAATGCCCAGCTTGTGTAGCTCCTGTATTTCTCTTTTGTTCCTGGTCTGATGTCTTCTATTTTGTAATGATTGATCGCTTTCAAGAACAAAACTTGAGGTTTAATTAACTAATAATTGTTTTCTCTGAATTATATCTTTAGTGCTTCCTTTAAAGTACCTGGCTCAAAGATGAGATCCACAAAACTAAAAGATTTGTAAGCCCTGGTAACATAGACAAGCAGAATTGCAGGTGTTACTAAATGGAAAAAGTTCAATAATTTTATTTAAGAATCCAGTGTCTACTGCAATGAGGCTTGCTACTTATGGGTCTTCTACAATACTATAGATATTTTAAAAGATCTAAAACAAGTTGTCTGTACAGCAAGATATGTGTGCTTGAAAACAATTATTAGAAAAAGATGCTAAAGAACATTGGGATTCTTGTGGAGCAGGAAGCCATGAATATGGGAGCAGTAAGAGCCAAAGGAATGAGCCTTTTTCCCACGCAAGTCAGTGGCAGAAAGCTGAAGAGCTTTGAATGGTTTTGGTCACATGCTCAAACAAAAACTGAATAATAAGATGATACAAAAGTAAATATTAAGACAACCTTTTCTCTAGCTGTGAAGGGTAGGAAAAAAGAATTAGATCAGTCATGTGATTCCCAGCTTGCAGATTTTTCCTCATGTTCGTACAGCACTGTTCCCTTTTAGTTCTTTAAGGGAGAGATGTCTTTTTTTTAATTGCTGTCATTCAATAGTGTCTCTCCTGGCATGCCTGAACAAGAAAGAGATCCCTACAGCTTTATTAAATAGCCTCATTTCCCAAAGGGAAGGTAGGGCAGAGGTGTCAATGAACTGCTGTCACATGGGAGGATTTGGTGACTTTGTTCATCCCTCTCAGGTACTATGAGTTACGTCAATGACTAGTGCCAAACATCCCCCCTGCCTGGCTGGCAGCTAAGCATCCTGAGCTGAGATCCTGGTGTGTGGTCTCTAGTCAAACGAAACAGACTGGCGCACCTCCAGCCTCCTCAGTAGACTTTTCAGCCAAAGAAACAAGCAGAAATTTTTCAGTACTTGCACTGGGGACACGTGATTATTGTGAATTGACTGCATGTGTCCAATTAATTCAGTTACAGGCCCAAGTAACAAAATGGTCTAGGTGTTGTGTCTTCTGCTCAAAGCTTTTATGAATATGACGAATCAAGGACTTGATTAATGAGAAAATTATTCACAGGCTACTGTTTTATGTCCCGCTAGTGGAATAAAAACTTACACTTATAGCACTTACATTTAGCACTAAACCAACTTAAGTAATATACAGGGAAATGAATTATTTCTTGGCTTGCAGCCAGCAACTCTTCAGTGCCATAGGATTGCTTATAAAAAATGTTCTGCCTACTGGACAGTTATATTGTAGATGTCTGAAGTTAGCCCTTGTCAGAGAGAAAGCTGGTCCAGTTGTTCAGTGAACTGTATTGCAGTTTATCTGTGCTGTGCATATATGACATCAGATTTAGTAAAAGGGTCTTAGATTTCAGAATTAACTTCCTTGATTTACCAGAGTTCAAAATTTATATCCATGCTGCACAATTAGTCTCCCTTCATCCTGTGAATGTATTTCTTATTAAAAAAAACCCCCAAACTTGCAAGACTACAATTGCACAGTATTGATTATTCACAAGAAAAATGTATTTATGAAAGCTTAAAAAAAAAGCTTTTGTCCAAAAAGGAGGATCTTTGAGTTGAGCTGGTAGGATAAGTTAGGGGAGAGAAGAATAGGAGGGATGAAAAGCAGGGTGGGCTTAACACAGTTGCTGAACTTCAGAGATAAGAAAAGGCAACAAAAAAGCAAGGCTGTTTTATGCAAGGAAAAGTCAGAACTGGGGGGAAAAGTTGCACAGATGCACTCCTGTTTAACAATATACAGGAGGCCCGCAGAAGGCTGGTTGTGCCCTGTTCCTCCAAAAAGCAAGCAGCAGAATGGAAAAGTTTCTGTTTATATTGCTCAAGGGTGCTGATGTTTACTTTTGAGTTAATAAATATGCTATTTGAAAAGCAAAACATAATTTGCTGGAAGCTATTTAAATAATTCAGGGATAGCCTCAAATCAAAGCCCTTGAGACCTTTCATCACCCATGATATTTAAATAGTATAGGAACAGCCCAGTCAAAGCCCTTTCAGGAAATTCCACATCTCTGGAACTTACAGTGTCCTTAAGTGCATTGAGCTTCTTAAGCTTATTTCTGGTGTCTGGAGATGTGGCTTGAGTTTTGTAGTGCACTTGAGTAATCAGCCTTTAGAAACTCCTGTAAGTAGGAAAAGCTTCCAGCTAATAGCTGACACCCCAAAAAAAGGAATTCTTGATACTTTCACCTTAAAATTAATATGTTCAAGTACAGTTAGTACGTAGTGGAAAGAGGAGTCTCACCCTTCGTTTTCATTCTCAACACATTCTTTTAAAAACCAAAGACAGGCAATGATTTAATGTGTTTCTTTTTAATAAATATAATTCATTTATGTATGAGATGCACATTGCATCAAAAAACTTGTTAAAATGTGGGTCTGTGGTGTTTAATATAGTTGTTTTGGTAGTGCTTAGCTTGGAGCTAAGGAGCTTTTCTTGAGGCCATTTATCTGGCCAGACCATGTTATAGTCTGTGTTCTGATGCAGTTCATCAATACAATGGCATTTATAGATTGACATTTTGTTCCCAACTCCAGGAGGAAGCCCTGAGGCGACAAAGAGAGCAGGAAATTGCACTAAGGCGGCAGCGGGAGGAAGAGGAGCGGCAACAACAGGAGGAAGCACTTAGAAGATTAGAAGAGAGAAGAAGAGAAGAGGAGGAAAGACGGCAGCGAGAGGAGTTAATTCGTAAACAGGTGAAAAATGACAAATGGGACCTCTTATATTATGGAGGTTGCCAGAATGAACCAGCTTTGAAACTTGCATCCATGCCTGAGACACCATGAGTTTTGCTGGAGGAAGGCAAAGCTTGTAGACAGTATCAAGTGAATGGAAAATAGGGTTTTTTTCCCTGTATCCTTATTTCAGATGAAATAATCAGAATCTGATCTCCCCTTTGGAAAAAAGATTTGTGTTGAACAAGTGTTTTCCTTCCTGTCTGAGCCTTAAGAATGGCTTTGCAGCATGGTATTTTGACCCTTTTCTTCAAAAGAAAGGCAGAGTACAGTACCAGAATAATACTTGTTTTGAATTGTCACTTTCTGAGCCTTTACTATTGAATTGTTATCTTTAACATCATCTGAGATGATCAGTTTTTCCAGTCTTTCTGTACTGTGCCAAGACTATACCCATTATCAAAGCTGCAGCTTTTCTCTTCCCTTTTCTTGCCTTATTATTAACAGGGTTTTTCCCCTTGGTCAGCTTTAGAAGTCCATATTGGGGTACTTGACCTTCCAGCCCCCTAACTGATACTGTCACAATCCCAAAAATCAAACTAATCTTGAGACATGATTGACTTCACATTAACTTTCAGGTCCATTTTGGAATTGCCAGTTATTTGAAAATTCTTTTTCAGGGCCCTCCGTTATAAGACACTGATCACAGTTTGTCCTGTTGATGATCACCGTTCAGTCATCTCCTTTGTTAGCAGAAGCATCTTTTCCTTTGCAACTCTAGCTTTCAGCAACAACAGTAAACATCTATTTTCTTCTTTCATGTCAACACCTCTCCTTTATTCCTCTCAAGTTTTATTCCATCGAAAGTATAGCAGTGCTTGGCTGTAATTAGTATAAGCAGATAGCAGCTCAGACTTGAAAGGTGCATAACTCCAAGAAGGAAAGCGGTGTGAAATTAGCTAGTCTGAACTAGGGAGATGTCATTCTCTTCCAGGTCCCTTGGTGGAGTAATGGGAAAACCTATAATTTGAGGGGATATAGACTATATTACTGAGCTCTGAGAAATGTACAGCTAGATAACCTAAAGAGCACAGATTACAGATATAAAGGCTCCTCTCTGTTCTGTCAGAATCTCAATGCCACAGAGTAGAAGTAATTTAGATTTTTCTAAGTCTACTTAGACTTTACTCTTCTTTATGTCCTGGGAAGGAAGAGGAGGCTGCCAAGTGGGCACGTGAAGAGGAGGAAGCTCAACGGCGACTTGAAGAAAGTCGGCTACGCATGGAAGAAGAGGCGGCCAGACAGCGGCTTGAAGAAGAAGAGCGAAAGCGCAAGGAGCTGGAACTCCAGCGCCAGAAAGAAATAATGAGACAGAGGCAGCAGCAGCAGGAGGCTTTACGACGGCTGCAACAACAGCAGCAACAGCAGCAACTTGCACAAATGAAGGTAATGTGTTTCCACAGTTTGACTTCTTCGGTTCAGTGTACTAAGTAAAACCGCAGCTGGATTCAAGGTTGTCTAGACTAGCTTGAACAGAGGGAGGGATGAACTGTCTGTAGAGGGATGAGGGTAGATAGTTGACTTCAAAAGTGATGGGAGAAAGAAGAGGAAGGTAATTTGCAAATCACAAAAGAAAAAGGTTCAGTCAATAGAAATGTACTGGAAAGGGATTCACAGGTGAGTACAGATGTTTATTCTGCTGCAATGAGCAAGGGCCACAGCAAAGTCTCTAAAGATTGGAGTTTCTAAAGTTTTTGAAATCAAAATTGATTGCTGTTTTTCAGGCAGTTACCTTATTCTTGACACACTGTGTCTTTGACACTGTGATACATCAGAGAGTAATTCAAAGAAACACACAGTTTATACTTTGTACTTTGTAATACTTAATTATACCACTTTATACTTTACAATGTTTTGTTAAAGTTTAAAGGTGAGCTTTCTTTTCCTCTGTGGCTTATACTGATTTTTCATGTTTATACTTCAGCAGTAATTCTCTAAAACATTTTGCAGTTCCTAATGATGTGGTTTTTTTGGCCCAGCTCCCTTCATCTTCAACATGGGGTCAGCAATCAAATTCAGGAGCTTGCCAATCCCAGACCACACTGTCATTGGCAGAAATCCAAAAGTTAGAAGAAGAACGAGAACGGCAGCTTCGAGAAGAGGTAAATGTACTAACAGTGTGTAACTTGTTAGAGTGGACTCAACTATGTGACTGTTTAACTGTCAATTAGAAGGAATAGTGAGGATGAGGAATGTTTTCTTGAAATAACATAACTCAGGTAAAATACTATCTTTCAGGCATAGGTTCAATAAGTACTTGTTTGAAGGTTTTTCTGACTGCTTAATATAAATATCTGGGAGGAAGGGAAACTGTACCTTTTAACGTTAGGAGTATAATATGTTCACAAAGCAATATAAAATTATTTCAGATCTATCCTGTAATTTGTTTGCAGATCTGCACAAGACCAGGGCATTTTGGGAGGTGGGTGATCACGTGGTGGTAGGAGAGAAAGTATTCCTCCAAGACCCCAAGTGCTTAGCCTGCTGCAATCGTGATTAGTTGAATTTGTTCTGTCCTAGGCTGATGAGCGATTTGTATTTATTAGTTACTTAGAGTCTCCCTTTTTGGAGGAACTGTAATGATTCAAAAAATAATGTCGGCCAGACTCCTCCAGAAGAGAGTGAAATCAGTTTAAAACCAGTTTCCCAGCTAGATTTTTAATAGTAATGATCTTCTGAAAGTATGGACAAGCGCTTTTGTCTTGCATGCAACAGCAAAGGCGTCAGCAGCGTGAACTAATGAAGGCCCTCCAGCAACAGCAGCAGCAACAGCAGCAAAAATTGTCAGGCTGGGGTAATGTCACCAAACCAACAGGCACCACCAAGTCCCTGCTGGAGATACAGCAGGAAGAGGCAAGGCAGATGCAGAAGCAGCAGCAACAGCAGCACCAGCAGCCGAACAGAGTCAGAAATACTACGGTACGTAGGGTATTTATCTAATCAGTATGTAGAGGGAAACAGTAGAAGACAGTTCTCCATGTCTGTTCGTTACTCTTTTGCCAGGTCTGGTACTAATAACCAGGATCTCTTTGTTTATGTTTCAACAGCACTCTAACCTGCACACCAGCATTGGGAATTCAGTGTGGGGCTCCCTAAACACTAATCCCAGCAACCAGTGGGCATCTGATCTAGTCAGTAGCATCTGGAGTAACGCTGATACCAAAAACTCAAACATGGGTTTCTGGGATGATGCAGTGAAAGAAGTGGGACCTCGTAACTCGACCAATAAAAACAAAAGCAATGCCAGCCTCAGGTAGGAATTGGGGAAGGAGCTTTTGCAAAGAAAGGCTACCACTCCTGAGATGATCACTTAGAAGTTATAACATCTTCATGTGTTTGCCTTTTTTTTTTGTGTGTGTCACTCAGGATCTGTTTTGACAACAAAAATAGCCAATAGGTGACCATTTCCAATTTATTTTGTCATCTACTTGGAAAATTAGTTGGTTCTTAAACTGTGTTCACATCTTGTAAACTCGTGAGTCTTGTAACAGTGTACTACATATGAGACTGTCGATAAGTCTGGTAATTTATCATTTATTATATGTGTTTTCTTTATCTCAGTAAATCTGTAGGTATTACAAGTAGACAAAACAAGAAGGTAGAAGAAGAGGAGAAGCTGTTGAAATTGTTCCAAGGGGTTAACAAAGCCCAGGATGGATTCACTCAGTGGTGTGAACAGATGCTTCATGCACTCAACACAGCCAACAACTTAGATGGTAAGAGGTGGGGAGAAATGCAAATGATGCACTGTGAGAAACAATACCCAGTTTGTTTCCTGACTAGATAGTTCTGAGGGAAAGCAATGACATCAAAGTAATGTTAAAACCCTTAGAATTGTCAGTTTATTTTTCCTTCTCATCACATTAGCTCGCTTTCTTATCCTTGCTTTGACTGTGGAATAGATGAAGCATTGCATTGTAGGACTTTACTGTAGGGAATTTACAAGGGCAAGCTGTTTGCAATTGCTACTAGATTAGCAAATATTTGAAATGGAAATCCAAAGTTTGTGTTTATTGTGTGCACGTGTTCACACATCAACATGCATTCCCTCATGGTCTACCTTCTTCTTGCAGTTCCCACGTTTGTTTCTTTCCTGAAGGAAGTGGAGTCTCCCTATGAGGTCCATGATTACATCAGAGCCTATCTTGGAGATACTCCTGAGGCCAAGGAGTTTGCCAAGCAGTTTCTTGAGCGCCGTGCCAAACAGAAAGCCAGTCAGCAGCGGCAACAGCAGCAGCAACAGGTAAATCTTAGACGCGACGGTCCTTAGGAGTGTATAGAGACTGTATCTGGGTCTGAAGAGTCTGCACGTCTGCCGCATTGATAGGAGGGTGAGCAGGGTTTTACAGGTTACATGAAATGCAGAGAATGAAGCAGATTTCGCATATGTACTACAGAATCAAGTATCCTTTATAACTAACAGTGGATGCCAACTGTAGATCAAATAGTGTCTTAGCATGCTGATCCAGGATATGCTTTAGAAAGATGAAGTAGACGTGTTGGATGGATGCGTCAGTGGCTAGTGCTGCCACATGTGATGTAGAAAGTGCTTTGGGCTCTTTGAATGTTTTCAATATAAGTAGACCAAACTTAATTGCACTTCAAAATCTTGTACTTTCTTTTCTAGGATTCAGTGTGGGGCATGAACCACAGCTCGCTACATTCGGTCTTTCAGACCAATCAGAGCAACAACCAGCAATCCAATTTTGAGGCTGTGCAGAGTGGGAAGAAAAAGAAGAAACAGAAAATGGTTCGCGCAGATCCCAGCTTGTTAGGTTAGTTTTAATTTTTAGAAATTAACGTTTAATTTGGGAAAAGCCTTGTAGAGTGTAGCATTCTTGTTAACCTAAAATATTCGATATCAATTTCATGGAAAACTTTGAACTTTCCCTCATGAAAAGGCCTCTTCAATACCTTGGTTATTACCTGGAGACATTTAAGTGGTTCAGGGATGCCACTTAAACTGCCTTTCCTGTTTTAGTGAATTAATGCTAATTCATTCTTTTAAGAAAAGCACTTCTTCTGTTTCTTCATCAGGAACAGCTTCTTGAAGCTTGTCCTTATTCCTTCCTACCTTTTTACATGAGCTAACAACCCTCCTCAGAAAAGATGTCAAAGATCTTATGGGGGGGGGAAAAAAATGTTGAAAAACAGTCACCAGTTTTTCAGCTGGAGGCAGTGGAGATGATGACATCATTAGTAGTCCTTTTCCTTTTCTCCATCTTAATTTTTCTATGAGGATGGTAGTTAACCGGCCCCTCTAGCATTGATGGAAAGGTTTCTTTAAAGTGGCCTTTAAGACACAAGTACATGAGTAGTGAGCATTGTAGGATGTAATGTATCGCTGTAGTATTCTTGCAGAATAAACGTTTCCACATTTGTGCAGTGTGATAGAAAGGAAACTAGGACGCTGCACCGGGTCGGTATTTGTTATGCAGGTGCTACTTAGCTCATATTCTTGCAAAGCAGCCTGGTGTTAACCACCTGGAAGTCACTGCATTTTAAGGCTCTAACAGAGCTCTGCCTTTGTTTTTTATCTTCCCTTTTTGTTCTCAACAATATCAATACTCTTCAATTAAATCAGTGGTTTCTACATTGAAGTATGTTGAGCTTTTCGGTGCAATCCTGATTTACGCCACCCCTAGATGCCAATCCGGTGAGCCTGATCTGGATCAAATAACTTTAAAACCTGCTTATGTAATGTAAAGAAGAAATCATTAAACTGTTGCAATTGTAAAAGAAGGAGCACATGCACCTTCTTAAAAATCAGTATGCTTTTATTACAAAACAATTCCAAAACCTTTTAGGTAACATACTGCCACGAGAGGGAGCCAGACCAATTTTCTTAAGCCTACTGAACAGAGCACTTTCTGTCTGTTGAAGATAGTGACTGTGAAAAGCGGTTTGTTTTCTAGCACAGAGCAAGCCTACATAGCGGTCTCAAGACAATGAAATGTCAGGTTTGTGTTTAGTAGCCTTACACAGGAAAACTTTCCTTTTTCTCATACTCCATTCAGGGTTGGTGCAACCATAAAAATTCGTTTTCAGTAGGAAAGTTGCATATAATATAGTCAATTTTTTTCCTTGTAGAAAGTGGGTTTTGCTTTTCCTCATGTTTTTGTCATGTCCTCAGTACTTACGTATAAAAAGTTGGGTAGCAGTTTAGGTGCATCTTGAGCCATCTGCATAGCCCTATATAACTTTGTACGTTTTCCTGTTGTAGTCCTGAGAGAGATTGTAAAATAAGCATGGAAATACATGGAATTGCCACTAGATTTCATAGGTTATGTGTATTTAGACACTAAAGTCTAAAATACAATTCACAAAATGTGTATTTCTGCCTCTCGGACTGTTTAAGTACAGTGTTGACAGATGCTTTCCAAGTGCCAGTTGACTGAAACGTGCTCCCTTCCCAGACTCTGCTGAGCCGTGTCACTGTTGTGATGTGCCTCGTACTAGCTCTGCAGATGACATCTTTCAAATGAAAGTGGAAACATTAGTAGTGCTGATCTCTTTTTAAAGACCAAGTGATACTTACCTGAATATGCAATTGATTTTCTTTGAGGTATTAAGGCGCAGAAAAACCCAACAGTTTGGGTAATTATATCTCTAGCCTTGCTGAATTTCCCCCTGAGTTTATTTGATGTGCATTATTCACTTTAGCTTACACATGCTACTCCATGCAACGGATGTATTGCATCAAATACAATATACCGCAATCAGGTTTTTAACGTGAGTCCTTTTTGGTTTACAGGGTTTTCGGTGAATGCCTCATCAGAGCGGCTCAATATGGGAGAAATAGAGACTCTGGAAGACTACTGAGCATGTGCAAATCAGCTGGCTTTTCCTGCATCTGTTAACCATGGATTCTCCGTTTTGGACACAGTACTCTCCACCGTGCGTTTTTCTTCGCCTCGCAGTGAATCACAGAATCAATCATCTCAGGCTACTTCCTCTAGCCCCAGCAAACCCTTTCTGCCCAGGACTGCACAGGCGTTGTTCCTACTGTCAGCCTACAGTCGAGTGGACTTTTGTTCAGAGTCCTGGGAGGGTGGGAGATAGGATTCGTTCACAACGAGGCTGATTTGGGCAGCAAGCTTTCACTGTGCTGTGATTTCTTCTGCTGACATACCTGGAAAAAAAAAAAAATATCAATTGGGATTCTGCAAACCATTGCTTCCCTCTCCTGGTTACTCTTACCACATCCAACATGTGCAGTCATGGAGAGAGAGAGAGAGAGTTTGTGGTTAACAGATGTTGGTCAACACCAAAATGCCACACAGATACTGACTTCCACGCTCCATCAGGGCAAGAGGTGCTCTCCCAAGCCAGGAGTTGCATTCATAAGCTAATCTTAGAACTGGCAACAGCAGGAGAGGGGCGGTGGCGGGCGCAGTTTAGCTTGGGTTGGTTTGAAGTTGCACACCCCCTGCCAGCCCTTCTCAGCACATTATTTTTGGAGGGAAAGCTCGAGTCTGTCTTCATTAGGTGGTGATGCTGAAGCTGGTGGAGTTCCCTGTCGGCATACTCCAGCCTTCCTGGACAAGTGGGGGCTTCTACTCTGGGGAAAAAAGGGGGTGGCATCTCTTCTTTCAGGTTGAATTTATCCCTTAATTGCTACCTTCGGAGGATTAGGACCAGTTTATTTTGAGCTCTTTTCCTGCAAATTTGTCTCGTTTAAGAGACAGTAGGATCTTTACCGTGTGGATCTTTAGTCTTTGGTGAGGGTGAACACTGGCTTTCAGATATATATACCCCAGCAGTCTTAGCTAGTTGTCATTTCAAGCAGTGCTTAGGTTAACGAGCAGAGATGCCCTTTTGTCGTGAAGAGAGACTGTGGAGGGCGAAGCTATGTGCAATGATGGCCCTGCTTATCTTCTACACCTTAAAGTATTTCACGCACCTTCACTGGGATCCATAATCTTTAAGTATTTATGGAATCATAACCTCCCTTCCTCACCGAAAGATTAACACCACCTTCCCTTCTCCGCCCACCCACACGCGCACACCACAAAAGAAAGAAAACGAAAACTGCCAAATGCACTTAGTTTCAACCCCCTGGTCCCATCTCCCATTCCCAGAGAGTTATAACCTGCCAAGGGAGAAACGCTACAGTTTTGGTGGAGTTGTATAAAGGTGTCTGTCGTTCTGTCATCACTGCCTAAAGAAAACAGTTCGAGTTGCTCAAGAGCAGTTTGGCTTTGGATTTTATTTCGTTTGGTTTATTCATTTTTTTGGGGTCACCTTCCCCTCCTCCTCCTCCTCTCTCTTCCCCCTGCCCCCCCAACATGTACAGTAACTATACAGAGACTGCTGCAGACTTGTATATAGTTTTTGGATCCAATAGCATGGAGAGACTTGGAACTGTTGCAAATCTGGTCTCCCTGTCTCCTTTGCTTTGTAAATTCATAAAAGGGGGAAGAGGGGTAGTTAAAATGTTTACAAAACTTTAAACTCCCTCTGAACTTTTGCCAGTGTGGGGGGGGAAAAAGAGAGAACTTAAATAAAACCTGGTTGTATTATATCTGAGAGAAAACTTTCTGCTTGCTTTTGTCAAAGCTGAGTTTTGAGATAATTCCTGGTGCTAAAACTGACCCAAAACTCGACTCGCATCAGTTTTCATCAAGAAACAACAAGCAAATACACAGGATGTGGAACGACAACTGCTGCTTTATTCCTTCCCTGGTGAGGAATACCGGTGGGTTTTTTCTACTTGATAATTTTAGAGTTCAAATAAACACGAGTAGGTTGAGATTGGAAAATTCTGACAAGAAAGCTTTAATTTCCCCCCCTTCTCTGTACAGAAACACGTGCATTCATGCTCCTGGTGTTTATGCAAGAGAGATGAAGCCACGACTGGTTTTCTGTTAGTACGAGCCCTCGGCCATGGAGCCTTTTTTGGCCAGTCGGTAACCACCCCACCCGCTCCAATTCCCCTCCCTAAATGAGAGGTTTAATTTCTCCCATCAGCGTAAAGTCCACACGGACACCTTGTAGGCTTCCCCTTTTTAGACAAAATCTTATTTTCTTTTTTTTTTTGCTACTTGCTGCTTGTTTTTGTGTGGAAAATCCCAGTGAAAGTTAATGATAAATGTCCTTCTACCATTCATATGACCACAACGAAAATTTAAGTCAGTATCCTAAGACGACCTAACTTACACAGTAGCTTTGCATTATGTTTAGCTGATATTTTGGAGAGAACAACACATGTTTAGGGTGCTAATTTGATTTTGTTTTAATACCTTTTTTTTTTTTTTGGCTTATAAGGTGCCTGGTTCATAAGTACTTTCTGTTTTTTAATGGTATGATCTAATTTCTACAAGCTAATTTTGGACTACTCTATACTGTGTCACAAATAAGCAAAAGCCTATTAATTTCCAGCTCAGCTGGGGAGCAGGAAAGGAACAATTCGTCGATTTGCTAAATGAAAATGCAGAATTGCAAGCAGAGAAAATGTGCAATAATTTGTCAGACCCTGAGGACCTTGCTCAGCTTCTGAGAGTTTGTAGATAATGGACCCATGGGAAAGATCTTGTTCTTAATATTTTAATATTCTGGCTTCTGTATTTAGTACAAAGGTAAGATGCTGGCATGTTCAGATTGTGTGCTGAGGTGATTGCCCTGTCACCTTCTGTGACAAACGGGGCCTCTTTCTGTAGCGAAGGGTCGTTTGGATCAGTAGGGATGGAGAAAACAGGCACTGCAGCTTTGTATCTGCTGCTGGATTTATATTTACGCAGCTCCAGCTTCTTTTCAGACAGCATGTGAACCTGGAAAGCTAACAGGGCTTTGAGTTTGAAGGATGATACTGAATTTGATGCTAGAGACATCTGAGGTTTCTTTTGAGCACGTTTCACCAGGTAACTTCTAACTCCCCACTTTGCTGCAGGGACACTGCTCAGGCCTCTCTGGTTTTCCCGCTTCCCCTCGCAGCCAGGTGCTTCTGCAAGGGATTGCACCAAGCAGAATGATTTAAAAGGACACCTGAACTGAATCTGGCTGCCTGTCAGGGAAGGCCAAAAATCAAAGAAAAATTTACCAGAAAAATCTGAATCTGAAATTTAAGACAAAATCACTTGTCACATGTTCAGACCATAAAGAACTGGCATTGGGGATGTTTATGCACTTTATCACATCTTTTTCTGAATGGAGACCATGACGTATTTTATCCTCCTGTCAACTTAAAAAAAAGTCCTAATGAAATTCTTCTGTCCCCTGACAATAAGCTGGAGTGTTCCCCTCTCTATACACTTCGTCCTTTCTCAAGTCTCTGTCTGCAAATGTGACTTGAAACAAACGTCAGTTTCTCTCTGCTGTGAACTTTACATGAGCCTGGGTGGAGGGGAGGGACAGAGCGGCAGGAAGAGGTGGTGTCTGTGCAGTTCAAATCCGAGGAGGATGCTGCTCTTGCCTGGCAAAGGCGACTCTCCTGGAAGACTTACCAGATTTTGACAGGCAGTGCTGCCAGCAGAGACCACACACGGCTCCCAGCCCACCTCTGTAAGTGTTGCACCCAGAGAACAAGGATGCCACGGAGCCGCTCTGGCTCCGTTTCAGAGCATTTTAGCCTCAAAAGATTGAGGCCCTTGTTCTTCGCTGTGCCCACCCTGGAAAGACCACCGCCGCCGCCCTGCACGCCAAGGAGAGAGCAAAGCCCTCGAGCGGTCTGCTCGGTTTCGGGGTTAGCTGCCCCAATGGCTCCTGTGTTGTTTCCCTGTGGCGCGGGCCGGCCGGAGGGAAGGCGTTCCAGGAGCATCCCTGCGTCCTCTGGGAAGGGCTCGCCAACAACTGCTGGTGTGTGTGCTGGCCTGGCAGGGTGACGGATGCCTAACGGCTCGGCTGCCTATGGGGTTTTAGGCACAAATCTTAGAGGGTGGAGCTGCCTTCGGGAGGAGGTGTGCTCGAGAAGTCAGAGAGAGTGTCTCTGCTGGGCTTTGCACTCTCTCTGTCCACTTGCTCTTGTGAAGGAAATTATTTTTTTTTTTTTTTTTTTTTTTAACCTGACTGGACAAAGTTTTTATTATACCAGTGACGCTTCCAAGTTGTTTCATACTTTGAAGAGTTTTGAGAATTCCTGCCGATGCTTTTCCTGAGGGAAGCCATGCCCTACCACAGAGTCCTTCGCCTGGTCCTGCTAACACTGTGCAGCATCCTGGTCCCTGCTGTGCTGGCAGGTAAGGAGCTTTGTTTGCATTTAAAGCCCAAAAGCGTGGGAGATCTTTTACTAACCTGCCTTTACTAACCTCCTCTTCTTGCATACCTCCTCTCCTCTAAAAACATTCGTGTTTATTGAATTATAATCAAGTAATGGAAACTAGCTTTGGAATGGGTGGCTGATGGTGAGTAAGGATATATTGTCCACCCTGAGACCAGGTTTCTGTTGGGGGGAAAAATGGAGAAAATCCTTTAACTTCTAAGCTGAACAGCAGTAGTGCCTCCGTGAGCATTAGTGACAGCAGATCAGTAGACAGATCAGCCAACAGTAGATGGGGCGCTCTCAGCGGCTGATGGGACAGGTTATCTGTCACCTTTTACTGGTAGGAAGAAGTTACAATCGAGACAAGAAACATTTTTCTCTGGCTACAGCATGTGTGTGCAAATTGTGAGTTCCTTCAATGCTTGCTGCTGCAGCGAAGCACTTCACCACAGCTGCTGTAAGTAGAAACATGGAAGTGTCTACGAAGAGGTTTAGCGCAGTCAGAAGCTGAGAGGTGCAGCTGAACTGTTGGAGTTTGCCTAGAGCTGGGCGTACTGAGGCAGGCGGCAGCGCTGGGAAGGGTACATGGCTGCGACTCAAGTTCAGCAATGTGATGGGAAAGGTTTGTGTGACACATCTATTCTGTCAGGCGCTGCTTTTTCAGGAGGTGGTTAGTAATTTCAGCCTTACCTGCTCCCGCTTTCAGCGTAGGCTTTTCCGTAGGCTGAGGGGAACCGAGGGCACAGTCAGCCTCAAAAGCTGCCTGCTCTGAGATGGGGTTTACAAATGAGGGAAAACCGGCTTCCGGACTGACTCCAAGTGTACAGGGGAACTCCTACGGAAAACTGCTTCCCTCAAAGCTGCTTTCTTTAGTGCAGGTGAGGCTGTGAAGGGATGGCTCAGGCCAAGATAACAGGCAAGAGCACAGCAGTTGTTTTCCTAAATTCTTGTTCTGCCTTCCAAGACCTGGAGCAAGGCTGGATCGCAGTTCCCTCCCCGTTTGTTCTAAGCATCTTGCTTAGCAGGGAGATCCTGGCCAGTCTTCTAGCAGATGAAATTATTTCTTTTTAACAGAGCTTTCATAGGGGTAGGGGGAATTCATCACTGCGCCTAGCTGGAACATCTGGAGGTGCAGGAACAGAATTACTGTAGCTGGTATTTCCCCCACAGGTCCTCCCCTTGTTGGACACCTTGCTGGGAAACCTTTAACGTAACTGAGAAACGAGCACTAAAAAGTGGATGTTGTCCTTCTCAAACCCTGAGCTTAGGTTCTTGTATAGTGGGACATTAATCAGTTAAGCACAATTTTGATTTGTAGCTTGCTCATGCTCCCAGAAGCAGTGGCAGTGCTCTTCCCCAAAACCAGGTAAGGTCTTTTCTTAACGGTATTTCACTCTGCAGAAATGGATTCATTTTCAGTGAAAACTTCATCTGCTTCCTCTCTGAGCTAGAATTTCTCCTACACTATTTTAAGTTTCCAATTTTCAGTGTATATTTGCTCTGTCCCCTCCCTTGCCAACTTTCCCGTGTACTTGCTCTTGGCTCGGTGTTGCAGCTATGGTTTGTACCTGTCGCTGCCTCCCTGTGTCACTTTGCTCCTGTGAAATACCCCAAGTTCACTTTACTGGGCAAGTCATGCTCGCGTAGCAAGGCCAGTAGCTCTTGAGGAGCTTTGTACTGATGAATGCAGCACTCGGATCCTGGGGCATAGGAGAGGCTCCAAGCTTTCTCTGTTGCATTTTAGAGGCTTGAGGCCTCTGAGAAGTTTGTTCTTCTCTGCCACCTCAAAGCCAGGCATCAGGGAACCAGCCTGTACGGTATGCCATCCCCGGAGTGGAATGATTTTCTGCCGCGTTAGGAGTGGAGATGTAACTCCCTCCAGTACAGGGACTTTTAGTGCACGGTGGAATTTTTTCTGCTTTTCACCCCATTAGAAAAGGAAATTTCCTGCCTTGTGCTGACAAAGAAGGGAAGGGCACACAGACAGCCCTCTGGGCTCTGTGCATACACATGCAGCCCTGCCTTTCTGTAAACAAGTTTATTTAACATTCATCAGGACCGCAGCGCTCTGCGCCGCTCCACGCTTGAGCTCCCGGCTCTCGCACATCACAGGCTGCCCTTTGTGCTCCCTATGAAGGCCTCTTTTCATCCCTGCCCTGGCCCTGCGCCGGCTGTGGCTACCTGGGGCTGGACAGCCCGTTGCTGGCCTCGGAGTTCGCCCAGCCCCTGCCCTTCCATCTCAGCACCTCGTACTTCCCGTAGCAAAGCCCTCCAAGGTGGGCAGGAGCCGAGTCTGCCTCGGACAGGGCTGCGGGTGACGCCAGCCATGCAGACCCAAGGTCTACAATGAGTCCTCCCTTCCTCATTGGATTTAATTTTATCTCAGCAGTGATTCAGAGCTACCCCGTACCAAAACCCTTGGGTAAGTGCTCAGGAGTTCAGTGAGACGCAAAGGATCTCTCTGGCAGTTGAGGTTCCCATCTGGGGGTAGCAGTCAGAGCACTTTTTGGGTGCCAGTGGGTCGTGTACCCTGATCTGGCTTCTTGCCCAGCCAGTCTGGTTTCCTGGATGGTGTGGTCACGGCTCTGTGACTGGACAAAGTGTGAATTTCTCCTCCAAAGTACCGAGTTTTTTCCAATATCTCATTTGTCAGAAATGAGGAACCTTGTCCACCTCATCTTAGTGCAGCAGGAAACAGAGCCAGTTCAAGGACTTTATGCATAGCCACATGCTTTCTTCCACCTTCTCCAAACCCAAGTAGCGCTTAGGCCTAGAGCACAGGAGGATTGCGAAGAGTCAATTTTTATGTTTTTCCTATCAGCAAAACCAGTTTTAATCCATATAATGGGTTCAGAGCTTCAGCTGAAGTGGAAGTTAGTAAAAAGCCTTTGCAAGGCCTTGGCTTCCAAATCCTGTTTAGTATCAAAACTCTGATGTAGACTTATGAATTTCCTTGTTTTGAGCTAATGTGGAAATACATTATACTGCAGTAGCACATCAGAATGCATGTGGGGGGAAGCAGCAGAGCAGGAGATGTTGTGCTAAAGGAAAACGTACAGAAGACCTTGTTGGAGGACATCTTTCTGTAGCAACTCGTGTGTCTTCAGCAACAGGAGAATTGAACAGAAGATTATGAGGAAGCTTTTAAAGTTCAAGTACTAGAATGTGAGTAGTAGTAAGTAGGTTTTGCCAGGCAAATTTCTTAAAAAGATGCGGTTGTTCCAACAAGTCTGCCCAGACTTACAGCAAGTCTTTTTGTAGACCATTACTCAACCTTGTTCTGCACCAACATTTCTTATAAATTACTGACATAGTGTCAGCTCCCAACTAAGGTTGCTGTGTTGGAGGTGGAGAACATACTCCAGAAAGCAGCAGGTAACCTTGACCTTTTTCCTCTCCTTGTAACAAAAGTAATGTGAAGAGACACAAACTTGTGGAATGAAAGGAAGAAAAGCCCCCAGGTTCTGAAAAGGATGTGAGCAGCGGAGTTAGATGCCGTCAAGTTGACCTGTGAACTGTTGTGACTGAAGAAACTGTACAATGCTCAGGTTACAGCTGGTGCCCCAGGACCAGTGAGCATCTGTGTCCTATTGAGGCACTCATTGCTGTCACTGCAGGCATAAACTTGTCACCCGACGGAGGAGGAAAGTCTTATTGTCATCTCCTATTGACAGGCTGTGAGGATGATGAGATGCTGAAACCAGCTTGTGCGAGGAAGAGTACTGGTCACTCTGATCTCCAGGGATGAAGATGTTAGGTGGTCACACCTGCCTGCCTTGAGGTGTTGCAGAGTTTGCCTGCGAGGAGGTTCTGGTTGTTTGGGGATATCTTGAAGGATTCTTCAGATTTGATCATCCTTCTCAAGAGCTATCACTTGTGGAGACCTTTCTAGTCTTTCAGTCATGGGTATCTGGCGTAAGGGCTCCCATGTCCCTGTGCTGGCAGCTCACCCTGTCTCCTTCTGGCTGAGTGTGGAAATAGTGGTTTCGTCAAGTTGCCTTTGGCGTCGTCCCTTCTCTTTGGCGTCATCCCTTCTAGATCTCACTGAAGTCCTGGTGGGTCCCTGCATCATCCAGAAAACTTGTGGTGTATTTCTTTATTGTGTAGTAACTCTGATATTTTCTTCCCATTTCCTGGCCTCAGGCCTTCCAGCCTGTGCTGGAGAGAGGGAGAATACACAATGCAGTATAGCTTTTTCCCTGAAATAAGGCAATTTGTAGCGTCAACATGTGGGAAGGAAGAGGTGCCATCCTCCACCTGGCCTGTTGCAAAAGTCCTTTTTGGACTTGTGATGGATGATGTGTTTTGAGCGTGTTTCTTGGTGGTTCTTTATGTCTACAAAGTTCTTGGGTGAACAGGAAAGCCATGCACTACCTTGCCTTTGATACTTGATTTCCAACCCTCAGTTGCACTCCCTCACTTGAGATTGCAACGCATTTAAGTGTTTTTGCACAAGTGAAAAATGCCATGCCCTGCCCCAAGGCTGCAGAGGTCCCGTGTGACTTGTCCTTTCTCTGTCAAAGGCTGCCGCTGGGTCTGGAGCTGTCACTCGGAGCCATTTGTTCAGGCACACGGACCACATCCTTCTCATCACAGTCAGGATGACAGTAACCAGGTGGGCAGGCCTGGCTGCTCAGGTGCTTCTCTTCTAGATTGTAGAGTCCTGGTCTCCTGCTCCTGCACAGAGAAACTCAGCCCAGGAGGGAGAGGGACTTGCAGTGGTTCCCTGCAACATCAGCAGCAGAGTAGAGAGAACCTCCTGAATCAGGTCTCACGCCTGTACTTAGAACCTGTCTGGTCAGAGTGTATCCAAGAGGCCCTCGTGTCTCGCTTGGAGACATGTGAGACCTTATTAATAGTGTGTGTGTGTGTGTGTTGGGTTTTGGCACCTAACACAAGCTCTGTCCTTCCCCCTCGCCTTTCTTGCTTTTACCAGAGGACTGAAGCGAAAGCGTGGCATTTAATGCTGCTCCATTAGAGATCTGCCGCTTTGGCTGGCGCTCGCTGGGACGGCCGGGGTGTTGCAGAGGGGAGCAGGCGTGATCCCTCCGGTTGTTAAATGTGCTGGATGTGCAGCGATACTTGGGATGGACGGTTGGGCTTCTCAAATGCGCAGGAACAGAGGCATGTGAGGACATGAGCGGTTAGTTTAGGAGGGAAAATCAAAGGGGAGTCTCAGAAAGAAAAGTGCTGGTTACAAACAGGCGCTCTCCGGGCTGCAGCAGTTTGCTCTGGAGAGACCTGCTGACTGGCAGCTTTTGCTGGGGACAGTGTTTGCCTTTGGCTTTGTGTTCCCCCACCCCGTGTGCCTGCTGCAGGGCTCTCAGTGTCTCCTCTAGCAGCATTGAGGAGCAGGAACCGAAGAGGAACCCAGCAGTAAGCCCTGGCTCTTGATGATGTTAAGATGCAGGTATTTCACTCTATGCGTGAGCACGACCCAGCTGCTGCTTCTGAACTGACAACTCCCGTTAGTGAGGCACTAACCCGACTGAAAGGAGTTGTGTTTCCCTTGGTTGAAGTGCCGTTAAGGTAAAACCACAAGAACTTGGGACAAAAACCCTCATGTTTAGCACACTCTGCCCTTTCTGTGAGGGTGAACTGAAAGCATGTTTTAATCAGATGAGAGGGATTAACAAAATACATATCCAGAAGCCATCCAGGACTCTATCCAGGTCTTAAAAATCACTGAGACCATAAACAAATTAGACCGTTTCCTCTTTACTTGGCTATCAAAAATAAGCTCTGTGCCCTACTTAAAAAGAGCTGCAATAAATGTTTCAGGAATGAGATGCAACAGGGACAGGAGAGACTTCCTGGGACCTGTGGCTCTGGTTAGGAGAGCCTTTGCGCTCAGGTTGGAAGGGGAAGCACCTCCCTCCTTGTCCCTTTGAGAACAGGGAGTTAGAAAGATCCTGTCAAGGTCCTACAGGCTCCCTGGATGGTGCCTGAATCGGTTGTAGCTCATCTGGGCTACCGCCTTTCCCCTGGTCAGATGCAAGGGGTACAACCCTGCTCTTTTGGCTTTGGAGAGGAAAACATTCTTGGGAAAGGCAACAATGACGTCCTCCCAGCGTGGTGTTCTCTTGCCAGGTAGGAACGGCTGCAGTGTTGGTGCTGGCCCTGGCGGTGCTGACACAGTCAGGAAGGTTGTAGCTGGAGTGTAGCTCTTCTGTCTGGAGTTTCTCCGCTTGCCAAAGCAGCCTGGAACCAGGGCTTCAAAAGCATTACGTACGTTTGGTCTGTGCCTAAACCAACAGGTTCCTAATGCTGCCGTTGCTAATTAAATAGCCCCAGCTCTGCTTGGTTCCTTTCCCTGTTGTTTTAACTACATTTACCCACTAAATTCTGTATTTCCTCCTGATCTCTCCTTTGGTAGCTAAACCACAGGATTCATAGGGGAGAGGTCCGCTGGAAATGGCACTTGCTGGAGGAGCCTCTGGATGGGATAGGAGTCTCCAGCTCTGCTGGTTGGTTTTGCAGGACAGGTTGGTAAGGGACCTGCAAAGGGCTCGGGTGTTTCTGGGGAGCCCTCATGGAGCACAAACCTCTTGTGTGCTCGTACCAGGGACCTAAGGTGCCACCTTCTCCCCAGGGTGGGTCAGCCAGCCAGAGTGTGCTGGTGTCACTGCCTGTCTTCACTGGCACAGGCCTCAAACTGGGGGCTTCTTTCTCTCTGTCATTGCTCGTTGGGCTGGTGTGAAACCTGGTAGCTGTCTCACTGAAAATCCTGTAGCTTTTATGGCTGTAGAAAGGACTTTCCCAAACTAGTCTAGAACCCAGTTGTGTTCCCCAGTCTGCAGGCAGCCTCAAATAGCTCTGGGGACGGTGGGAGCTACCCTTTGATGTGAGCCCTGCGCTAAGCCCTGTCAGTGAATTTGTACAGGCAGCAAAGGTGAGTGTTTTGGTGTTGGTCCTCCTGTTCCTTTTGACACAGGGCTCCTACAGGGGAACAAAGTGTGGTGGAGCCCATTACCACCAATTCTTCAGCCCACTCTTCTCCCACAAAATGCCAGCTGCCCCCGGGAGGCAAGGAGGGTGCCAGGTACTTAAAGCCAGGGCTGGCGCTGCCAAGATGTGCTGCTACCACCTCTCCTTCTGGGCCAGGGACAGCCTGGGACAAGTCTTTGAGTGCCCCTGGTACACCGAGAGACACCGTGCCAGAGCTGGGTGCGTGAGGATACCTCTGTGCCTTGCCCCAGGGAGCTCCGGCTGTTTGCTCTGGCTCCTCTGATGCTCTCTTTCCCAGCCCCAATAACCGTTGCGTGAGTTCAGGTGCTGGATGCTGTTCATTTTCTTCCCCTCCTTTTTTTTTTTTTTCTCTCCTCATCCCAGTGCAACATTCCCAGTGGTTTCAGCAGGGAGCTGTGGAATGTCTCCCGCTCCCATCGGGGCCCACCTGAACAAGCCGGGCATTGACAGGGAGCGCTCGGCTCAGCCACACACAGACAGGGAGGGCTCCGGTTTGGTCCCTGACCCCACAGCGGGAAGAAATACCAGGAGGTGAATGGTAACATCAAACAGAGCCCAGACCCGCTTTTCATCTCTCTGTGCACGACGTAGAGGTGGGGCAGAGGGAAGTCAAGGCTCTGGGGCTCCTGTCTGGGGGAGCTGTGTCCTGCCAGCGCCACTGGCATCCTATGCTGTGTAGGCTGGTGGTGCGGGACAGAAAGGCCCTGAGATGCTGTGAATTTGGACAGCACAGGTGGCCTCTGCCTGTTGCAGGAATGTGACAGCCCCTCCCAGCCCAGTCCCATGGGCATTCGCGAGCAAACTGGCTGTGGATGTTCACCCCGGGCCTGTTTGTGCACGAGCAGAGGTCGTGCGGTGCTGGGGAGCTCCCTGTTGTCCGTCTGCGCTGTGTGTCCACCAGGCAGTCGCAGAAGCCCGAGGCACAGGCATTGCCTGTGGCTGCTCTGGGTGTTGGTGTTCTGCAGAGGTGGTGCCCTCCCGGAGGAGGGTTTCTCAGCCCTCAGGTCACCCTCCATCCACCCCAGGACACTCTGCAGGCCCCTGGAGCCCAGGAACCTGCCCAGCTGTGTCTGTCCTGAGCTGCTGCTGTCACCAACAGTCGGGCCAGGGCCACCCGTGCCCATGAGTGACTGTGGGTGCTTGTTTCCCAGCAGAGTACCCGCAGGGTCCAGTCCCCACCCTCTGGAACGAGCCGCCTGAGCTGCCCTCCGGAGCCGGCCCCTTTGATGCTGCCACCACCACAGCCCGGCTTTCAGATGCCACCGCCTTCCCCCCGTACACCTCCGAGCTGGAGCCCGAGGACACCACCCACCTGCACCGGCTGGACGCCGGGGACGGTACGTGGCTGCGCAATGGGCTGCCTGCGGGTCACTCCTGCAGTGGCGCAGGATGTCCTCGCTGTGGATTTACTCTTCATGGGCCTGTCACCTCCCAGGAGGTGTTTGAGCCACCAGAGGTGGCCTGTCCCCAGCCATGCTGCTCAGGGGAAACTTCCCTGCCAAAAAGCCTCTGCTGCAGAGCGCTTGCTAGCCCCAGAGCAGCTGCCAGGGCTTTTCTTCCTGCCACAGCAGGCACCTGCAAAAAGTGCCCTGTGCACATGCAGGGCTCTCCACGGCCAGATAGTGCCTAAAGCTCTTTAAACGGGGAGTGTCAGCACCTTCCCTGGCTCCTGAAATACCGCAAACACCCACTGTGCTGCAGTTCTGCAACAAGCAAAGCAACTCTCTCTGTGCGGGCGTTAACAGGAAAGCTGAGTGCCAAAGACCCGCTTTGTGGCAGCCGTCCTTGTCACCGGGAGCTGGCTAAGCAGGCAGTGGCTGGCTCCAGCCCCCTGCCTGAGGGCTTGATGCTGCTGGGGCACAGGACCGCTCCACGGCTGTGTGGGGACACGGGAACAGGCATGGCCAGGGCAGGGAGCTCTGGGGCAGGAGTATGGCCTGATGGCTGGGGATGTGCTGAGTGTTGGGGGGGTGATCCCCGCAGCCCCTCCCCATCTGGGACCCACCGGCTCTGACCTCATGCCACCTTGTTCTCTGTCCCTGCAGGCTCGCTGGGGCCCGGAGCTATCGGTGCCATTGTCATCGCCTCTCTCCTGGGCACGTCTGTGCTTGTCGCCTTGGTCGTCATCACGCTGAGGAAGTTCTCGGCCTCCTGAACTCAATAAAAGATTTTTCTGTAATACAACCAGCCCGTCTCCTGCCCTCAGCTGCTCCTGCTCCCCGTCTGCCTGGGGCCCCCTGGGGACAAATGCTGCCACGGATGCGGCAAAAGGCGCTCCAGCCTCTGCGCTGGGCAGCAAAGCTGCACCCCAAAGTGCTTTTTGCTCTTAGCAGATCTCTTGGGTGAACGCAGACCTGGCGGGCTGGACCACAGCAGGCAGTGACGCCCTCGCAGTCGGGAGGGACCTGCGGCAGTGAGTGGTTTTGAGCTGGCAGCAGCTCTCTTGGTCTGGCCTGGGTGGTGGTCACAGTGTTGGGCATCACCTCACACAGCTGTCCTTGGGAAGGGTTGTTCAGTTGGTGTAAACCACCCCCATACTTCCCTGGTGTCACCCCATCCCACATTCATGTTCAGCCCCGCTTCCACCCCCTGCGTTTGGGCCAGTTGCCCCCCCTACTAGTCGTACTAGAGGGAACTGGGAAGGAGGCGAGCGGTGGGTGTCGGGGGGGAGGAAGACAACACACACGTGTTGGTTTGGCGCTGGCTCGCTCAGCTATATTTCATCACACGGAAAAACGAGACAACGAGAAGTTCCCCTCGGTTTGCTGAGGCAGCCCGGCGGGGGCCGGGGGGGGGCTCCTGCCTGTGCTTGTGGGCCCCAGGCCTGGCCCTGTACAACACTTGAGACCACTGAAACGGAGGCGTGCAGGGCTGGGTCTGAGGAAGTAACACTGGATGCCACTTGGTGCCTGAAAACGGGCACAGCCTGTGCCTAGGGTTTGGAGTCCTAAAAAGTCACAACAGAGCAAGAGGGGCCAGAGTCAAGTCCCAGGGCTTGGCGGTGGGTTGTGGGACAGTTTGTGGCAGCCCTGAGCCCCTCTGTCCCGGAGAAATGCCGAGCGGAACCTGGGTCAGCCCCTCCACTAGTGAAATAGCTGTTTCTGATGGGGAAGGGAGCATTTCTGTGCTATGAGAAATGTCCCAGGCGGGTGTGTGGGGCTGTAGTGCCAGGCTGCAAAGCTGGAGGATCTGGGATGTGTCAATTTCTCAGGTGATTTTAAGGACTTCCTAGAGCTGGAGCTCCTCTGGGCTTTGCATTAGAGAATGTGTGGCTGCTGCAAGGTCTGGGCCCTGAGCTGGAGGTGTAGTTGTACTCAAAGCTGACTGTGGGGTGACTGAGGGGGGGCCTGACTTGGGGTGTCCCCGTTAAGTGAGCCTGATGCATCAGACTGGAGGCTGTGGTCCCTTCCTGGCCCCCAGCTCTGGGTGAGCACTGGCAGGTGGCTGGGAGCCTCTGGCTGGTGTGAGCTGCCCGGGGGCCCTTCCCTGGGGTGCTACAGGCGGCCAGGGCAAGCACAGCCCTGCTGGCTGTTGTCACGTGCTAACATGGTGGCATTGAGCTGGGCCTGACGGGGGAACACCCTTGCTCTCCCTTCACTGCCACGGCTCCCACCAGTTTGGTCCTGAGGGCTGGCTGCAGCTCCCCCCAGGGCAGGGCTGACTCTGGGCGGGCTGTACCATGGCTGAGGTGACAGTACGGACAGCCCCGGCCCTTCCTCAGCCCGGTGTGGCCCGCAGAGCAGCTCCAGCACAGCGCTGCAGAGCCCCCTCCCATGGCTCTCTGGTGTCCTGCTTCCTCCCCAGGCCGTCACCGGTGTGGCTGTGCTTCTCCACTCTGTGCACGCAGCGGTGTGTGGTTCTGTCAGCAGGCAGCTGCTCTCCATCCCCTTTTCCAGCACAACTGTGGCACCACCGGAGCGTACAGCAATGCAGGCCACGGTGCCTGGATGATTCTTCTTTGCAATTACGGAAAGATGCCAAATCATTGATTTCCCTGGTGGATACTGGCCGCAACTCAGGAACAGCCTGTGGCTAAGAAGCCCTTAGCTGTGGCCACGTGTGGGACTGTTCAGAGCAAGGCAGTTGAACAACAGGCAGCAGCCGTGGGTCTGTCCCCTGACCGGTCTCGGCGCTGTGCTCTGGGCTTCATGCGATGCTCAGTGCCACAGCTGGAAGGAGTGACGATCCGTCTCTGCTGGTGACGGAGGATTTGCATATATACACAGAGGTGAGCCTGTACAGGGAGGTTGTGTGCGCAGCTGGGTGGTGCGGGTTACAAGCATGCAGGCAGCGATCGTGGGACAACAGCTCCTGGGGTAATGTCACTCGCCTGCTGCGTGGCAGCTTGGGTCTGCTGGTGCTCCTGTGGTACGTGGTGGTGCGCGGGGAGGTGCTGGCACAGCCGCCCTGTTCTGTGCCTCAGCAGCAGTGAGTAGCGGAGACTGAGAGTGCCGGATCAACCGGGAAAGGCTGTGGTGCCAGATTTCTGCAGCGGCTCTGCGGAGGGATGCCAGCTGTGGAAGAGGGGGTGAGCCACGGCTTTGAGGCCATCAGGCAGGCAGAGACGAGGGTCAGGGCTGGCAAGTTTGGGCTGCTGGTGGGGTGGGGTATGGAGCATTTCAGAGCCTTTGACTGGAAGCAGATCGGAGGGGTTGCCCGTGGGAATGGGCCCAGAGGCTTCACAGCAGGACTGGGGAGGTGGAGTTCCTGGGGTTCATCCCAGCCTCGTGCCAACAGGCCACATGAGAGGCAATGAGACAGCTCCTCTGCGTCTTACAGGGGTAGAAACTGAAACGGTTTTAGGAGGTCTCCAAACTCAACAGGCAGCGATGAGCTGGAAGTGCTCAAACTGGGTGACATTCGTTGCTTAGTTACGTTTGTGGCCACGTGCCTTTCCCAAGCAGCCTGACCCAGACCAAGCCAGTACGTGTGCAGGGAACAGGGGTCAGCTGGCTGGCACCCGGCGGCCTTCGGGCTGTGTCCTTTTGGCTCATGCTCTTTGGGGCTTTACAGAACACCTGGAAAGGGGTTATTTTAGCCAGTTCGAAGCACTGATCTCCAGGGAAGGATCAGTGCCACGGGAAGTGTGGCAGGGAGCCCAGGAACTACATTCTGTTTGTTCAGGGGTGCGTGTGCCCCGTCTGGCATGCCAGGTCCTGCACCATGGCCCACAGCACCACGGCCACATCCTCCCAGCTGGCAGCCTCTGTCCTCTGCCCCTCTCCCAGAAGCACTCCAGACGCTCGGGGACACCAGTGGTCATTGGCGGTTTCTGCTGCCCAGTTTCCTCCGCTGACTGTCATCCGACTTGTGCACCCGGAAACACTCCTTCAAGTTCTGGGCTCGGATTTTGGGGTTCAGGATCTCCTCCCCCATAGAACTGGGGAACCAGCCCCTCTCCTGGTCGTGAAGACGCTCCCCAAATATCCAGCCTGAGCAGAGACAGAGACAGGCATAAATGGGGAAGGACTGGCCCTTGCTCCTGTGCTGGGATGGTTGTGCTGGAAAGAGCCTACAGAGCTGGCAGTACTTTCTGGAAGCTGCTCAAAAGCCTGTGCTGGAGCAGACCTGGTTTGTAAGTCTAGCCAAGGAGACCCGCTCACCTGAGCAGCACTGTGTTGGGAGAACTAGCTCGAGAAATGCCAGCAGAAAGCCAGCACTGCCGCCACCGAGTGCCCTCCACTGCCCCTGATGCCACAGAAGAGGTCCCCAGCAGAGACCAAACATGACCAAGTCCACCAGCTACAGGTATGCCCCAGAGACCAGGACCAGGAGGCTGCAAAGCACCGTCAAGGTAAGAACGGCTCTGGGTTACGTCTGGGGTGGCTGTCCCAGCCCTGCCACGGCCCATAGTTGGTGCCAGGGCGGCAGTGCCAGCACTGCCACAGCTCAGGGCAGCCTGGATTTGCTGAGTGTTACGGAGGAGGCAGTAACTCCCTCCTGCTGGGAGCTCCCTTGGCTGTGATGCTGATGCCAGGGTCTCTCCCTGACCAGAAGGTCTCTCCCATTTGCTCAGCAGCCACCTGCCTAGAGCAAAGCCCGCCGTTCAATAGGGACACCCAGCCCCGTCCCATCCCCCATACCGTCGTCTGTCTTGTCCAGGATGTTGAGGACATCAGCCAGCTCTAAGGACAGCTCATCTGGCTGCTGGGCCATGTACGGGTGGACACACTGGATCTGCGGGCAGTCTGCCAGGGAAGAGGGGAAAGAGTGAGGGCAGGGCTGGGCAGGAGCCTGCTCTAGCGCAGCATAGCCCGGGTGGGTGTAGCACTGCGAGCTCTGTGAATGGTCCCTCTGATCTAGTAAGAAATCCTAAAGATGATCTCACAGGGACCAGGGGGAGCATCTCTGTAGGGATGAGAGCCAGGTGCACATCACCCAGTGCCACCCACAAGTGGCTTGGGTGGGAGGGAGAGTGCTGGTGCAGCCCAGACCCGGTTGGAGGGGAGCAAGGTCAGGGCCAGGGACAAGTGGGTAGTGGTGGTGGAAACATAAGGGGAGCCCAGGGAGAGAGGGCTCAGTTTTGGCAGAGGACTCAGGCCTGGGGCTGGACTGAGATCAGGGCAGAGTAACGTGCCCTGGGGTAGGGATGAAGAGTTCCCATGCTGTGACTCTTACCAACAAGTCTGGATGTAAACGAAACGAATTTAGTTCTCCGGTTCGGGGCCAGCGAAATCATCCAGCGCTTCATTTCACTCCTGAACAGGGGAGACAAACCAAGGCCATGAGCGTGAGACAGCCGTAGGAAACCCAGCTCTCCTGCCCAGCCAGCCCTGGGCTCCTCATTCCTCCTCTCACAGCACTATCCTGCCTGCCCGCCCCACCCCAGACTCACTGGTGATGCTGAGCCCCCCTCTCACACGCACTATTTGGGATGTCATGCATGCCACAGAACCCTGGGAGCTGCCACATAGGCATGCAGCAAGGCTCAGTCAATAGGAGCATTTTTTTTCCTGGAGAAAAGCAGTTAGAAGAACCATTTATTCCTGCAGCCGCTGTGCGGGAACATTTAAAGGGCAGAGCTGATGAATTTACTTGCAGATGAACATTGCGGCATACGAAGGGTACCGCTCGCTTGGCAGCAGATGAGACAAGAGACCCGTGTGAGCATGTTGCCAGATCCAGCCATGCTGTTACGCAAAACCTGGGCCTGCAGCAGGAGGGTGAAGGTTTTGCAGGTGCTGGAGAAGCCCCAGGCCTGGCGCTCCCTCGAGTCTTCCCTCAGCCCCGCGTGGAAACAGGGCAGTTCATCTTCACAGGCTCCAGCTCCTGCCTGTGCTCCCAGCCAGAACTTTCTACCATCTCAGATGGCAGTTTTAAAAGCCTGAACTTGACACGCATCTAAAGCCACCAGAGTGTCTTCTGGGAGGACAGAGGCGTAAAAGGAAGACATGAAGGATGAGTGCTGGCAGGTTGATCTGCAGGGCTGGGAATACCTCGTGTTTCAAGGCTGAAGCACGATGCCTAGGACCAGCGAAAACACCTGCAGCCACAGGTCAAGCTCAGCTCCTCACACCATGAAGACGTGCAGGATGAGAGCCCTGTGCACGGAAGGGTTGGCACATAGAGATCAAAGGGTATTGCCATGCTTGTGGCCCGATCTGCCAGCTAGCCTTGCACACAGCTCCTTTGCAGGGTTCTTTGGATCCTGCCCGCAGCCCCCAGGTCCTCTCAGCCTGTGAGGGTCCCACCTGCACTCAGGTCCTGCCCCTGCACCCAGCTGTGTCCAAATGTACTGCTAGATCCTGGCAGAGCCCACCCAGGGCATGAGCTGCAAGCTGCTACTAAGCTGGTCACGATTGCTGTATGGGTTCAGAGCTGGGCAATGCTGCATGAGCTGTGGAACAGATGCAGCAGTCTCTGTTTGGCACCCACTTATCTCTTCTCATTCTTCACTTTTCCAGTTTGTGCCCCATACTGCCCCAATCACCCCTGCAGCTCTGGAACGGCAGCCTTCAGCAGTTGCTACCTCACATTTCAGTGCACAAGACCTGTTGGCAAGCTACGTGCTGGATCACATACTCATCGTATGTGCAGCTAGAAGATGGGACAGGATGCAGAAGCACAGAACTGTAACTGCCTCCCCTGAGTCTAAGCAAACCCTGGCCTGGTTTATCGTTCTCTGCACAGCTAAATCTCACAGACGTCAACAGTGCGTTTGCCCTGCATAACGTGAGTGACATCTCTATTTTCAGTACGGCAAAGCTGCAGTCACGTGTCTGGGGAGAAGGTGCAGTTGCTGTGCTGGGGGCTCATCTTCCTGATGCTGGTGCTGCACTGCGCTGGGGAGGTCAGGGTGCAGCCCCCAGGGCTGCAGCAGGATGTGGTCCCAGGAGGAGCTGGTGTCAGTTAAGGGATACGGATGTTGAACGCTGGCCTACTGACAGCAAAGTAACATCAAGCTGGGGGTGTGCATCATCTCTTGTAGCTGTTTAACTGGTGGGACGCATACATCTGTAGTAGCATGGACATTGTGCCTAGAAAGCGTGGGCCTGGTAAAGCTTGGGTCAGTGACAAATCCATGCCCTGAGCTCCAAAACAATCAGGTCTGTGTTAGTGCAGCTGAATCATTTGCCCAGTCTGAGCTTGTTGGAGTTTGAAGTGAAAAATCAGTGAGCCAAAAAAACCTGTATCCAGGGAGACAAGGAGGCCCTGAGCAGCAGAAGGGCTGTGCAACATCGGCATCAGCGGTGGAAGGCACTGAGGAAGAAGTCTCTTCTCTACCTTTCTCTACAAGCAGGAGCCACTTTGCTTCATGGGGCTGGTCAGCGAGTGAACCAGCTGGGCTGCTGGAGTGTGCACAGCATGCATCCTACTTGCTTTTACTTTCTGAATAAGCTGTGGGCTGTAAATCAGGCTTCGGGGCTGATTTCTGACCTCTCTGTTCCAGAATGCAAAGTCCATCCTCCACCCTTGATGCTACATATACACCGTACAGGAGAGAAACCTGCCTAGTTCACTAGTACCTTTCAGCAGGAGAGATCAAAGGCAGCCTCAGGAGAGCAGTGCTGGGCAGAGAGGTTTGTAGGGCCAGACCAGCTGCAGCCGCGGGACCTCTGCCTGCCTGTCCCTGGTAAGCCTGGAGAGCTGGCCTCCATGCGGGCAGGGTACTGCCCAGGCGTGGGTGTAGGGAGAGAGCACTGCCGAGCGCTGGCAGGGTGACTGTGGTACTCACTGGGACGATGCCTTCAGCATGTAGCTGGCTTCCCGGTCATCCGCGTTCTCCAGCAGTCTCAAGATAAAGACGTTGGCCAAACTCTGCCCCTGGTCTTCTAACTCCTCTACCCGAAGAAGTCCCCGGGGAGCTGAGTCAAACACTTGGTACTTGTCCCTGGGAGAGGTTAGAGGATTAGGAAAAACTGCAGTTATCCCAGCAGACTTTGGCTTCAGCCACCCAGAACTGTACAGGGGACACAGACCACGAGCCTCCGCATGGCAGGAGGACAAAAGATACCCTGCTATGGGAAGGGATGAGCGTGTGGCTATGAAAAACCACCGCAAAGCAAGAAACCCTCTCCTTGTTCTGCCTTAGGCATCCTGCACGGCCTGGAACAAGTTGCTTGCTCTGTCTGAGCTCCCCATCTACAAAACACAGACGGCGCTCCCTCAGAGGGGACTGTGAGGCTTAATTCATTCCTATTTGCAAAATGCTTCTGTGTTTTCTGGATACAAGCTGCCGCAGAAGCAAAATATTTCCAGGCATACAGACACTGCGGCGACATGTTTATTAGAAACGTTGGACTAGTGAGATGCTCTCTACCGGTGAGTCTAGTTAAAGCTACAAAGAACGCGCTGTCCTCTGGGACCCGTCTGTTTGTATTTGCTGCTGTATTTCACTAGTGTCTAGTTGCACAAGACATAGTCCTCAGCATGATGACATTCTCTTCCTCCTGTGAGGCAGGTTACACTATGTCAAATATAACTGCTAGCCTCAGGCCTAAATTTATACCCCTCCCTGCTGCTCAGATTTTCTAGCCTGATTTTTTACAAGTTTAAATGACTAAGTCTGAGCTGTTTTTCAGGCAGTGATGAGTCAAAAAAAAATCACTTCTTAACAGGAAGACAGGCCTCCTGGGTCAGCCCACCAGTAGCTCACTGCCACTCTACAGAAACTGGTGGATACATGCTTGTTTACCCTGCTGGGAGACCTGGCCTGGAGTCTGTTCAAGTCTTGTTTGCCATCAATTTTCAGCTGGAGAGAGCTGTGCCACCCATGAAGAGTCAACTGCACTCAAAGGCAGTCACCTTGCCTTTAGAAGGGGGTGTACAGGTCAGGCCAGAACGCCCTTCCTGTGCCGAGAGGATGGGACGGGGAACAGCATCACAGCTTGAATAAACACCAGGGCAAATAGGACTAATGATGTGCCCCACGTACTACCTGAATTTTGCACTCACCCAGGAATTTGCCGGCAAATTACCAGCAGATCATTGAAAAGGAACAAGTAGATTTCTCTGAAAAGTTTCTTGGTGCGAAGCGTTCGTGATGTCTTTGGACCATTCATTTGCTGCAGTTCCCCTTGCTTCAGCAGCCAGCGGGAGTGAGAGATGATGGGCACAGACTAGAAGCGAGGAGAAGACAAAGATCAGGAGAGCAGCAAAAACCCATGGGCTTACGCAGTCAAGACATTGGAAGCAACAAGAGATGCAAAAGGAAGGGTGGTGAGCTCCCATCACCACAACGTGCATTGCAGAGGATGGAGCAGAGCTGCACAGAGAGGGCAGTGTGCTCTGCCATCCACACCGCAGCCTGGCACAGTGTAACAGCTCAGACAGGGATGCGGCAGAGGCCTGAGAATGAACAAACAATTCAGGACGACGATGCTGGAGTACCAAGTGCTGGATTTAAACACCAGACTATGCCCTGCACAGCCTGATCTGTCCTTAGGAGATCCCATGTCTCATCACCTGGGCTGAGCCTTTCTGGCCAGGGAAACTGACTTTCAAAAACATGTATTTGGATTTTCAGCTACAAAAAACCCCAGGGTAAACAGGTTCTCACTGGTTGGGTCTGTCCCAGCCAGGAGGAGATACTGTTCTCACAGCCACAACAGCACTTCTGCTCGAGTTTTACCACACGTTGTGCTGAAAACAAGAAGTCCAACAAAGCACATCTTATAGGAATGCTATGCTTCCAGAGAAATGACTGAAATATTGGAAAATATCTGGGTAACTGCTACTCCTTCCACCTTCGCTCCCTCCCTGTGTTCATCACACATAGTGGCAGTCTTTCTTTCCACACTCTTGCACTCTTTTCACCAGCGGAGCCCCGTGTGTGCCAGTGCCAAGGCAGACCTGCTCCAGGGATGAACCAGCTCCTGCCTGTCACTCCAGCCTCAGCTTTACAAGAGATGACGGCAGCCTTGTAGCTAGCGCTATCCTCTGGACTGTGGTCTAGCCCTGACACACTAGTGAAGTGCTCTGGAAAAAATCAAATTCTTGGGTGCCCAGTGTGACTTTCCAAACAAACGGTCTCAAATTTTTTTGCTTGGGTTGTTCAGGTACGTAAAAAGGTTGCTGGGAAGTTAAATATGCTCCTTAAAGTTTGTGAAGCAGACAGATCTGAGAAGCATCTCCACAGCACTCAAAAAAAGAACTGGCAACTTTATACTCAGCACTGGAGTTTCATGGCATATATTATGAGAGATCTGGTCAGACACAACAGATCATCAGCAGGTAATTAGAGACTGTGCATACTGCATAAACAACAGGGATGAATTAAAATGGTGGGACAGTCTTCATTTTGGTATTTTACAGCTTTAAAGTGTTTTGCTTTGTAGCTTTCATCTACCTTTAATGCCATTTGTAATGTAAAATAATAGCTGAAAGGTGACCTGCATTTTGGAGAGGTGAGAGGGAAGAGCCATAACTGAATGCTGGAGCAGGAGCCACCCACTGTGCACAGGCAGTTCAATACCAGCGTGTCACATCTGTGTACACGCACAACACGCTGGCCTCAGTGCTGCCCCTGCCCTCGGCAGCATGTGTGCACGAAGACCACACGCATGGATGCAGTGCCTGCAGCAGCAGCATCCCTTTCAAAGGCTTTGAGGGAGGACAGCGTGGACCAGGCCACCACCGAACGCTCACTAAAAGGAGCACAACTAGGTTACCGCTGCCACGTATGTGCGCACAACACCTGGATGCTGTTGGTTTGCTGCCTGCAAAGGGTTACCAGCCTATGCTTATACCTTGATCTTGAATTCCAGTTTCTTCTGGATGCTGATCATCTGCTCTGTTCGGCTCATCTTCCTGACACCTTCATTACATGCTTTCACCACCTGGGAGAAACAAAGTGCAAAGATTTGCCTCCACTGGCCTTAAGCGGGTAAGCGATGATGGTCAGCACAGAAAGGCCTGACGGTGACAGGGTAAGTGCCCAGGAATTGACCAAGCCACGCTCTTCTATCAGCACTGTATTCGCATCAAAGGCGGGGGGG
>VXBL01004415.1:184923-202254 GCA_013400195.1 Aramus guarauna | reverse complement strand
CCCTTTTTTTACGCACTGATTTTCCCACAAAGGGGGGGGGGGGGGGGGAACCCCCCAAAACCCCCTAAAAACCATCCAAAAAAACACCAAAAAATCTGAAACACCCAGAAGATATTATATCTGGAAGCTGACTACCAGAGAACATGTTAGATGGCTGCATTCAGTTACTGAACCAGACAGTAAGAAGCGATACTCCTGGTTGCACAGCAAAGGGAACAGCTCGTTTTCCAGATCCTGACACACCATGTATCTCATCTTCCTTGTCCCCAACACTTGAAATGAGGTACACGCACAGTACCATTTTCAAGAAGACAACGAAGCCAAAGATCTTCATTTCAAAGATGCAAATGCTGTGGTTCTGCCAAGTAGCACCAGATGCCAAGGCTATGAAATATACCAGGGAAAGAGACGTTCATCATACACAGCCTAGCTGTGTTCTGAGTACAAACTTTTAACTGAAAAACCACAACCAACATGCAGGCACTACCCTATTACTGAGACCTTAACCTAGATGCCACTGCCTGTTTCATAAGGAGCAACTCTCTTGAGAACTGGCTAGGTAGAAAAATTACGTTGGAGAACAAGCTCCACTTTATGCTCTGTTTCTGCTACTCAAAATCCACCCGAATATCAGCAATTGAAGCCATTATCAGCTCTTACCTCTGAAATAGGATACCTACAGAGAAAATAAGCACCAGATGATCTCTGTTGTGATGCCTGTACCTAGCTGGACATTAGGCATCTAAATTTAAACACTTGCAGATAAGTAACCATGCAAAGGGAGTTGTGAAATTGATCATGTGAGTCACTGACAGCTGAATACAAAAAGAGCATTTTTCTATCAGCAGTTGTAGTCATCTGCATACTACAGGAACAGACTTCCTCAGGCTTTTGACCAATGGAAAAACAATCGGCTAACAGATACAGCATGAGAGATTCTGCAAATGCTAACTAATGCAGAACATTCTTCATTGCTAAGGTCTTTGTCTTTATCCCTAGCGATCTCCAAAGCGTACGCTTTGATCGACTAGTTCAAGGCAAATCCAAGAGCCCATTCTGTTCCAGTATTCCAGTCAGAAGCTCCAACCGTATCCTCAGGCTGACATTCTAGCAGAGTTTTTAACTTCAAATGCTTACATTGAACTGCAGGATTCAAGGATGTTCCAAGCTTCTGATGGAGAAGGGTTCAAAACGCTCTGTCCCAGACCATTCAGATATGTAGCCTGGAGGTGGGATTGCCCTGTCTGACCGTGTCAGGAACAGCCCAGGTGGAAAACATCCCAATGCCTTCCTGGATTTTTGTACACAGCAATAACTTGCACAGCTGAACACCACACCTACCTACCAGCTTCAGGGAAGAGGGCTAAAAGCAGGCTTGAGTACTTCATTAAGAAACTGTTATTCTAGGTCAGAGAAAGAAGTGTGCTGTATCGGAGGAAACCTGACACAGTTGTACTCTGCCGCCTGTTGCAGCTAATTACATCTCAGTGGGATCCATCACCTTCAGGTATCTGCAAAAACAATTTGTATTCTTGAAGACCCCAAGGGAAAACATTCTCTTTGCCCTTTCCTACAGTGGAAGCATACACATCTGTTGTTAGCAAGGGATTCCTCATCACTGACGTCTAAGAGCTGCTAGATTAGTCCATCTTTGAGAGCAAGGAAGACTTAAGGAAAAAAAAGTTACTCTTGAAACACAGTGACAGGATTCAAAGGGACAGCTCCAGGAGTGAATGTAGTTTTTAGGTCTTTTTGCAGGGGAAAAATCAGCACAATGGTGTAATCTTAATGGCCTTCAGCTAGCTCTCATTCAAACTTACTGTTTCCAGTTCTTTATGTGCATCCAGGGCAGTGGTTTCCCTGTCAGACTTCTCTTCCACTTTCTTCAAAATATTCTGCAGGGGAGGAAAGGTTGTGTTAACTCTGATCCCAATCTGACAGCACCGAAAGGTCTTTGCTAGCCTCCGAGTTATTTCTGGCCACCAGCCTAATTACAGGATAGGTGACAGAGTACTGAGACTCTCATCTCTTAGTTCTTCTTTGTCATTAAAACCTGTTCCCATCTGACCTTCTATCTAAAAGAAATACAGCAAGCAGACTCTTATTTTATAAAAATAAATGAATAAATAAAATTAGCTAGAGCTGGCACTAACAGACAGTGTTATTGGTAATCCCAGTGGGATAAGACCATTTGGGACTGAGCTGTGTCCCCATCCCTAGAAGCATGTCCTCCAGCAGCGTTTAGACAAGCTGGCAAAGCACAGGAGGAAGATGGGTGACGGTCTGGTCCAAGCCACCATGATGTAGGGTATTATACATGGAGCATTTCCATGCCCTGCAGCTGTTCTGCACTGTGCATTTGTGCATCAGCATCCTAACCATCAGGCAGGTGGGTTAATGGAGTGTTGCTACCCCTTCTAGCAGCTCAACAAAGTTCCTCCTCTTTTGCTCAGTAAAAGCTGTCTGGCAAATTCAACACTGATTTGGGTGTGGCTGAGTGACTGAAATATTTTTTTCCATAGGTGTTGAGAGTGTCTAACTCTGTGTAAAGGCTTCATGCAGCTCTAGGGTTGATCGTGGCTGTACCTAATAAGCTTCATTCACAAAGGGAAATTTCAGGAGTGATCCAGAAGAACTTTGGGAGACAGAGAAGAGCCAAACTCTACCTGCACCAGCAGTTTGAGCCGAGTGATCCTTTGAAACGGCAGAATTAGGAAGGAAGAAAAGGACAGGCCTTTGCACTTGGGATCCAGCTCCAGCTGTGAGATCACTTCCCGGAAAGCTGGCTTGTCCTGGCTGAGAGAGGAGAGAGAGAGCGAGAAGGTGAGGGCTTTGAGTGCTACCCTGCCTGAGACTCTGGTATATGACTGGTGGCACAAAAGCAGCCTAGTCCCAAAGACAGCATCTACCTGGCCTCTCTCAATAAGAGAGAGGAGGGGAGGAGGGGACTGAATGCTTCCAGGTGTATTTTAGTTCAAATCTAGAACTATTTATAGTGTTGGGGGAGGGAAAAAATAGACTTTTAATGTACAAGCCATGGTAGTGTTCACATGTGTTAGCACATCTAGCTCAGCAGCATACGCTGTGTGCGTAGGTGTGTGTGAATGGGGTGTGTGTCCAAGTAGATGAGTCAGAGGCATAATTATATATTTTTACACAGTTGGAACTCTGTGACAAGGTGAAATTCACACAGCCGTAAGAACAAGACAAGCCACAAAACAGCTCAAGCTTGGCTACTCCTGGCTGCTTAGCCAGAGGATGGAAATCATTATCTTGCCCGAGAAGGGCACGGGTCGTGCCCAGGCCTTCCCTGATGGTGGCTGCAGCAGATGAGGGCATTGCTGGGCCATGGACACAGCTGCACAGAGCAGCCTCACAAGCCCCGGCTGCCATAGTCAAAGACAACGCTTCCTGGCAACTGCGCGGCCCTGAGGAAGACTTCCACTGCTGAAGCCCTGGCTAGTAGAACAGCATGGATGTGAAGGGATTGCTAACTGTGCAAAACCTGTCTTTGCTGTGTGAGACTCTCATCGTCCAAAAGAAGCCATTGTTAAGTGTGTCTCCCTGCTGCAGCAGGTACTTCTGTGACCCACCAGAGCCACAGCAGAGCGGACCTGCGTGCATGTGAGGAATGGCCAAATGGGGGGAAACTGTGGCACACCTCAGGCTTTGAGTTCAGCAGAGTGCTGCATAATTCTTGTGCTAGCTAGGAGGCTGTGGAAGGGAGTCTATTCTTGTCAATTTGGTTTATGCTCTCCCGCAGACAGAAAAAATGCTGCCCTCTCAATTCATATCTAGGAATACCTCTATCTCCAACAGGTCCTTTTCAAGCTCAAGTAATCCAGCCTATTGCTGCTTTGCTTCTGAGTGTTTAGCTAATGGCTCTTGGCAACCTGTTTATATTCTGCAGCTATATTGCTCACCTCTGACTGAAGGAAACCCTGTGGTACCCTCCTTTTGGAGAGAACAGTTGGCCAAGCTCAACAGAGCCCCTTAAAGTGGTTATTTTTTTTGCCTCAAAAGCTGGAGAGCAGAGAAAGGAAAGGATTAGGGCTTGTTACGCTCCCCTGAACCAGCTGCTGCTGGGGGGTGGGGTGGAGCAGAATACAGTGCAGCGTGTGCAATGGGCTGTCCTGAAAGAATCCAGGACATTGTAACTAAAGAAAAATTAATTCTCCTGCTCAAAGACAAGCTTGTAGGGCACCCTTTGTTTTGAGCTGGTGTAAGAGTATTCCTACCGGACCAAAAAGACTTGCTAAAGTTGAAAAATACTGCAAAAATATCTGGGATTATATATCCTCAGGCCTAGGGTAATGTCTGTGTGTGTAATACCAGAATGTGAAGAAAATAGTTTTTGGGGTTTTTTTCCTTTTAAGAAAATTTTGTTGTTCTGAAAAAAAAAATTCTCAACTTTGGGAAGTTGAAGACTATTTTTGGGAAGGTCGAATGCCTTGCTGAGATGCTTGGGAAAAGCAGTGGCAGTTCTTGCCATCAGAGATCTGTATTATAGTCTTGGCCTTTCAATCCCTTGCTTCTACTTGCAGTTTAAAAATACATACATTTCACAAGCATGTGTCCTCATGTGTACCATAAATATTTCCCACAGTTGGGAACTGGTGTCTCTGAACTTACTTGGTACGTTACCTGTTACTATATCACCCCACCCTTACTATAAAGCCTTTTAATTGCATTTTCTTTTTATAGGTGCAGTGAAAAATCAGTGAAGTGGGAAAGCCTGTGAGAAATTCATCTGTTTCTCATAAATATCACAATTACAACTAAATCTGTGGCCTATATAATTCTGCAAAATAATTTAGCATCAAGCATTGGAACTCACAGAAGCTGCTTGTAAGCTCTCTCCTGGTAGGTCTGGTTGGAGACGTAGGTGATGTACACAGAGAAGTGATTAACCGTATGCTGGTAGACAATATCGCATACATCAGAGATCACAATGTTCTCCTCCACCCGTTGCTCAAGGTCCAGCAGGAAGCTAGATGAGAAACCCAGTGCTCATATTAATTCTGACATGTCTGTCCCAGGTAATTCCCAGAAGAAGCCCTTGGGGTTCAAAGCAATGAATGCGTCCACAGGGTCTTTGAAAAGCCTGGGTAACAGACTGCCCCTACTCAGCTCCTTCATCACTCTACAAATGATGTTAGCTAAAGTGATGCTATTCAGCTGGACAAAAATCCAGCAGCAGTTGTCTTACCGCTTGCTAACAGCCATGACATCCAGAACATTGGAGAAGAGGATATGTGCCTCAGACTGGTGTAAGATCTTTTTCAGACGTTCATTCTCCATGAAGTGAGACACCAGCAGATTCAGACTCTTGTAATATGAGGCTTCGGAAGTAACCAGCTCAAACATGGCCTGGAGGAGAATCCCAAAGATGGAAATCAGCAGGTACCTTCTAATTCTATAGAGGCACACATAACGTTAATGAGAACATCTGTGCTGCACAGAGTCATGGACCTTGCACCCACTCTCCAGGCCCCGAGTACAGGGAGAGGTAAGCTAGCAATGGTATTTGCCATGTTACACAGGATAGTGACTTGAAAGGGGACAGTTTCCTCCCTCAAGCATCAGCTCTGGCTCTTTCTGTCTCTCTCTTAAGTTGTTTGACCACATTTCCTTCCACTGAACCTCTCCAGCAGAATCATCTCTTTTTCTCATTATATATAAAAGCAGTCGGATTTTGTGCATGTACACACGTAAGAGCACTTCATGGGCTCGCTCCTTCCTTCCTTCCTTCCTTGTGTCACTCAGTCTTGACCGAACTCCAACCCCCTGCTGATCATGATAGCGCTGGGTTGTTGCTCTGCTCATTGTGGCTTATTGTGCTACCCAGGAGGGTCTCCTTGCACCATCTACACTCTTCTAAAAGTGTGGGGTCTGGGATGTACAGCACCCAGCACACTGCAGTCCCACTGTGCGATGTGTGCTCCTTGGGGTAGAGCTAATACAAATACACAGCTGTGGTGCTCCAAGCCCCTGTGTCTTCCCTGACCCAGAGGAAATACAGCTGTGACTGTCCAAGTGACTCCCTGGTCAACCCTGGCTATACACTTTGCTGACCCAGTTCACCAAGGACTAGGACACAGTACTCTCTAACTATTACTATAAGTCATAAATAATCTCCAAATTTCAGTCCTTGCCTCTGCTGTTAGAAGAGAAAACTCTGGAGCAAGACCTGGCTTCCTCAGGCAAAGGCAAAGAAAGGCAAACTGATGGTTTGGTTCAGAGAGAAATCACAAGTTAACAAGACGATCCTGTAAAACTTTCTGCTCTCAGCAGGTGCTGCAGGGACAGTCCCCCATTACCACACAGTGCTCACTCTCCAGGCACGCGTTTGTTGTCTTTGTTCAGAGGTAGATTAAAAAGGTGATTATTTACACAACTGCCGAATCTGTTAGTTTAAGTAAGATTGATTGGCGATTCTCACAAGGGCTTCAACATGGTGAAAAATCATTAGATCCATCAGACATCTCTTGATGAAGGTGCATCTTGGGCTCCTTTTCCTGGGGCTGGCCCATGCTGCCACTACTGAAAGAGGAACCTTTTGTAGCTCAGTGAAAGTCTCGCTTCATGTGGGAAAAACATCTTCCAAATTAGCTGGAGGTCTGTCTTGTGGCTTGGCTGTTCTTTTTTGTGGAGTTTGTTTTTTTTTTCTTTTTTTTTCTTTTTAAAGAAATTATTTGAAACTCTTCACTAATCATTTTTTTGCCTTTTCCTGGAAATATCGCTATACATCATAGAAGAACATGAGGTACAAAGACCTGGGTTGTATTCCTGACATTGTGCTGCGGTCCAAAATCTGGGAGGATGGGCACAGCAAGGAGGGACTGTTACTCAATCCAGAGCTGCGAAAATATCAGTTGAAGTGAAGTTTCAGCTCTTTGTGGAGTTGGTAGCCTAGGAAATAGTCCCAGTGGACAGTTAAGTCAAACAAGTGGTCCTTTCCTGCACCAGAGAAGAAGGTTGTGACTGCACAATCCCCAGAAGGGAGACAGAGCAAAGTAGAAATGAATGTACTTGGTTGGTGTATGTGGAACAGCTGGTGTTTAAGGATTAAGAGGATGTTTTCTTTTTCCAAGGCCAGATTCTCCCTCCAAGTGGAGGGAGTATCAGTTTGTCTTCTACAACAGCTTCACCAGGGCACCTGGTGAACCCGAGAGAGACCCCATCTCTCTCTCTGCATGACTGGCTAGGTCCTAAATGCACCTTTTACAGCTTTAACTGTACTCTTTAATTTGATAAATGAGAGGAAGAGTGGAAATAGGTAAAGATACAACAGAGAATAAGACAGGATGTGCTGGGACAGCCTGTCCCTTCCAGATGTCCTGAGGATTGATACCACTAGTCATTTTGCACTGCAGCTTTCCAGACACTCCAAGTCAGGATTTTTCTTCTGCCAGGTTTGATTGCAGGATGGCCATGAGAGCCAAGATCAAGACCTGCCAATTTGTCTGAGGGTTTCAAGGCAGTGGTTAACTTGCTTCATCTAGAAGGTTGCTTCCTGATCTGCAGAAGCCCCTCTGCCTGTGTTCGGAGAAATGAATTTGTGTGTGTTTGCTGTTCACCATAGTGGGGGGTGCTAGACCTGCATAGGCAATGCAGAGTGCAAGCCATACTAAAGAAATAATGAAATCCATAGTGAAAATATTCACGCACAGGGTTCTGATTTAAAGGAGATGCTAAGAAAGTAAAGAACATCTCTACTGATCAGGACAAGCTTCTGGAAGTGTTCAGTGTTTGTAAGGCACAAGTTTCTTACTTTATTTTGGAGATCCAGCTCGTCCTCTGCAGACCAAAAGTACCTACTCCAAACAGCTGTTTGTAAGCTGTTTGAATGGTAAGTATGAGCTGCAAACCTCCTAAACTGCCATCAAATGTCCAACCATGCAATGTGATGATGTGATCTCTGTAGAATAACTGAACTTTGCTAGCTCTAAGCAGTTACTAGGGAAAAAAAAAAAGCATGAGCTTCTTGTCTCAGAATTGCAAAAATAACTAGAAAAAAATTTGAACTAAATGTCAATTGATGCAATACTATCTTCCTGAGTCTACAAATAGTCTGGAACTATCTCTTGGAAACATGACCAACACTGTTCCATCCGTCCTCTGGGTCATTAACTTCATGAAATCTCAGAGTCACGTAAAAGCTATACTAATCATTTTAATTGCTTATGTTTTGGCAGAGAGACTGAGAAAAGAAAAGTAAAGCCTAAAGAAGAAGGAAATGTAGAAGATAAAAAAGGAGAAAAATTAAGAGTCACTAAAGAGAAGAGTAAGTAATCCTACAGGCTAAATTCCTATTAAGACAATGTGGTATTTTATTGCATAGACTGGAAATATCTGTTCGCAAGGGCCCTGCTTTTCATGTAAACCACCAGGTAAGAAGGGGGAGTTCTGGGCTAGCCTAGGAAGGATGTTGTTCTGGTCCAATGCCATGGCACTGGCTGTGACCAGCTCTCAGACCTGGTTGCCTTCACAGGGCCAGTCTGACATCCACCTGCAAGAAGTGCAGTAAGTCCAGCATGAGAGGTCTCTGGAGGTTTGAAATCTAAGGTTTGCCCAAAGAAGGAAAGGAAGTTAAATATTTTCTGGACATATTTGTGAAAATGGAACAAGAGAGAAAGACTGCCTACCTGTCAAATGGTCCACACAGAGACCATGTCACCAGTGCGCGCAATCAGGTTTGCTTGAGCAAAGAATATTTTCAGAGCAGCAGCTCTGATCTAAATTCACACCATGACACATGGTGCAGATTAGTCTGTCTCTGCCCCTTTTTTCTAACACCAAAGTGACCTGAATCTAAATAATCCCTGGCAAAAACTTTATCAAAGCTCATATATCTCAGCAAAAACGGTTCAGTTCAAAGATTGAGAATACTTTGCTGAGCTATTTTTATTAGTAAATTGTTTGGGGCAAGTTCCACTCAGCTCGGAATCTCCTAAAACATAGAAGATTAATATAGTGTAGGAAAATTAATACAGTTAGCAAACAGAAAAGGACAAAATGAATAAACTATACAGTAAATGAACCAAGGACCATCTGAAAAGTAAAGAACTGAACCGGGAAACAGGAATAAAACAGAGCCACTCCACAAAAAGGCCATACCAATATCTAATTTAAGGTTCATGCTGAAAGAAGTTTCACTGATTAAATGTTTCTTCTAATCTCTGGATCACTACCTCTTCAGAGCCTAGTACCTTGGTGATAGAATTTGTTTTAACCAAAATCACATGTAATACAGGGAGTGTGTCTTCTCTTTAGTCACTTGTTCTTCCTGCTACATACATATTGCCTGTCATTTCCTCCACATTGACTCCATGTCAGAACCCAAACAGAATTTCATCTGGCTTGTTCTTCTTGCATCATTAGAGTTTCTAGATAGTTGAAAGAAAGCCCTTAGTGATTCATGTTTTGCTGTGTTTGATGCTCAACAGATGTCTGGATAATTAAAACTACCCTACCAATGACTTAGTAATTTCTGCTAATTATTCCAGTAGCACATAATTTTTGTATTTCCCTGACCTCTGCGGTCTGTAACATGTCTTTTGCTTTTTCCTTTGTTCTTCCTTTTTTTTTTGCATTTGCACTCACATTTTTTTGGTGACATTTCCAGTTGTTGTTTTACATCTTGCTACTTTCACGTTTGCTTCAGATGAAAGACTGGTGTGACAGAGGCCATCACTGTCTGAATCTGTTTGAGTTCCCAGGGCTAATGGGCCTGTTCTTCCTTTTTTTTTTTTTTCCCCTGAAATTGCTGGGGAGTGGATGTGGTTTTTTTGGTTTTGTGTGGGGTTTTTTTTGCTTTCTGAAATTCCATTTCCTGGTTCATTTTTTTCCAATGGGGACAATGACAAATTGCCTTTCATGACATTTTTCAAACATCCATTGCTCTTCCAGTCAAGTTTCTTGTTTTGATGTTTGAAAAACATCTGTGTCTTATTTTTATCTTGTATCGATAACCTGCTTAGACATTTTTCCATCATCACCAATAACAAAGACCAGATTCCTCCTCTTGTTCTTGTCTCTTCCATTTTGCATGTAACTACAGATGAGCAACTTTTTCTGTTTAAGCCCTGCTATGGTGCTGTTTCCTTCCTTACCTGTGAACAGTGGTGTTTGCTTCAACTTTCTTTCTGTTTGTGTACTCATATTCCTCCCTGTGGTTTAAAGAATGCTCTTGTTCTGCCTTTCCTGGCTGAAGAGCTGCAAGCTCTTCTAGTTCCTGTGTTTACCACAGCTTTGAAGATAAAATAGGTCAGAAGAGTATGATTTTTGTCCTTAAGACGTTTACTCCAGAACTTCTGCTGCCCTGTACTTCAGGTAAATTCCTCCAATTCTCCTTCATGAAGCTGAATGCTTTACACTCACTTAATCAAGCCCTCATGTACAGTTCACACTCCCAATTCATATCGAACATGAGTACAGTTCCAGCACTGCAGGAGCAAGCAGTGCTTGCTTATAGCAAGGCTGAATTCAACATCATCTCTTTAATTGCCTTGGCGTTTTCTCCAGCCCTCCTTGTTTTCTGTCCTTGACTCTCCTCACAAAGCAAATTCTCCACTTTATCTATTCAACGTTCAGCCAATTTCACAGCTTTCTGGCTTTGAGCAATTTTATAATCTCTTACTGTGCTAATCCCAGAACAAACAGGAAGAAAATTTCAGCTCAGATAAACTAACATCAGGGGGAAGCACAGCACTTCTTTAAGGCAGCAGAACTGTCCCATCTCCATCTGCTTTATTTCTCTTGTTATTTAAGCAAAGAGAAGAAAATTCAGCACACTTAATTGTTTGGGTTTAGCAGCACAGACTTTTTTTTTCCTTAAAACACCTACAGGTAATGAACGTAACTCAACAGAAACGGCAGGTTTGGAAATCTATAACGCAAACTTTTAAGTGAATGTTTCTCTGTAAAAGACTCTTCATTTTGAGGCAGAAAGAAAAAGAAAAGCTTGTCATTTTTCAGATGCCAGATTGTGTTTGTAATGCTGGCAGTTAGAAGTACTGTGTTTTGCCAGGTAAACAGAACAATTCTGATATGGAAATAACCAGTGCAGAAGATGAACATGGAAAAGCAACGAATCGTTTTAGTCACCTTCAGCCATAACCCTGACACACTTGTGCTTGCCAGCCCAAGCTACCCTGCATAAACATCGGTCCCTTCCACTAACGGGTGTAAGTAGCACAGCCCTGCAATTCACAAGATGAGCCTTTCCAGGATTCCAGTGAGGATACAGCCTCAGCCAGGACTCGGGGGGCACCAGGGATTCATAAATGTTGATTGTGCAAATCCAAGTAAACTTAGGGGGAACTGTTCACACCCTAAGACGTTCTTCAGCAGTTGCTGAAGACGTTCTTCAGCAGTACAATCTCATGAGCCAGGGCTGAATAGATACGCTGCCACAACGGTCTCACCAGAAGCAATCCTGGCGCAGGAGTATAGTAGGACTCCCAGATCGAGGAGGCCCATTGCTGGTATTACAGCATACACCACACACTAAAAACTGCTTGTTCTTCTCCACTGCTGGCTACAAATGCACTGCTATGCGTTGACAAAGAGCCTTCACTCTCCTCATGCTATCCAAAATAGCAACCAGTTGTAAATTGTTGTGTGACTGATGTTTTTGTTAATTGTGGTGGTTACCCCCACCTACTCGTTTCACCATTTGATGCAGCCCTACAAGTTAACCGTGTATGACTCTTAAACAGTAATGTCACTGAACTGTATGGCTAAAATGCAAATATATCTGTTGTTTTTTTACGTTCTGCATAAGACTCCAAGTAACAACATTTACAAATACATTTACAATCTCCATCTCTTCCTTTTCCGTTAATGCCATCGTATTTAAAACAGTTAACAGTTGAATTCCTCTAAGATTTCTGGTAGAAAGTATATATCCTGCTATTAACTCCAGAAGGGGATTAATGTGCACTGGGAACCAAAAGCTCTATTGTAAGAGCCTCTTCATTATCCCTCCCTTCCTTTGTGAATTGCTCCTCACACTGAATCAGAAAAGGAAAAAGACATTATTTTTTGCTACAGAAATGTCCAGCAGCAATACTATTTAGAACATCATCTGTAGTTTCAAAAAAAGAGTGGTGCCAACCAGTGCAACACAGAAAAGTACTCAGCAGGGCAAGGCTTGTCTGTGACTGCTAAGAAGCTTTTCATTTTTAAATCTTGATCATTTGACTTCATTCACTCTCACTCTTTTAAGCAGTAACCCAGTTAAGAGACACTCCACCTTCCCCCATTACCTCCTGCAGCTTGATCTCATCTGGCTGGAGGATGCTGAGGACCCCGCTGCTCTGGATCTCAGGAAGATCCTGCCATAAGTTGAACCTGGAGTTGGAGTTCCTCAGCAAACTGATCTGTGGTGGAGCTTTGTTTTCGGTTGTACTTGTAGGTTCTACTTCAGATGGGGTTTCCTCACTGGGTGAACTCTCCTCAGGGTCTGTCTGTGAATCCTGTAGTCGTCTGGTTTCAATCTCCTGGCGTGTTGATTTATCTCGATATTCCTGATATAAGAGCCCTAGGAGGCAACATTAACAGGTATGAGAGGTTACAGCTGCACAAAAGACTAGAAATGTATTGTGGGAAAGGATATTTTTTTTGCATTAGTTCACCTCAGCAGAGGTGAGAGAGATCCCTTCCTTGCTGAGCGAAAAAGCCAATTACAGCATTCCTATTTCAGCCAGAAGTGGAAACTATAAATGGAAGGCCATTTCTAAATCTAAAGTGTTGTCAACAATCTGCTCTCACAAAACATTTAGTAACACAGTCAGATGAATCCATGATGAATCGGAAGACATAAAAGAAGTGGTTTATTTGCCCTTTAAATGTTTCTCTTAAACCTTGATTTTCTCTGCAATATTATTATGTTACAAGTTATATAGATTGATAGGTATGCATAAGCATGTGTCTGGAAAAGTAATACTGCATACTTTAAAGGAGCAATTTGATGGCTGTGAAAAATCCTTAAGGAGAAAACACTGAGCTGCTGTTAAGGCATTGGACAGGTGACACATTGGGACAACAAGCTACGGTTACTAGTTTGTTTTGGTATTGGCTTTGTGGTTAGCCTTGGATATGTTGCTTAATTTTCTTCTGTTTTTCTTCTCAGTTTCTATGATAATTTGAGATATGAAATTAACATTCAAAAGTTACCTGAATGTCACAGCACTAAAGAAGAGGTTCTGAATTCACACCATCTTGCAGCACCATCAATCACATGAGATGTCTTCTGAGTTTCAATGACTAACTTCAGGAGCAGACGAAATTGCACAGAATTTGCCCCCATCCCTGACTTCAACTAACAGCACAAAAAAAGGTAGGAATCCTGAAATTCCTTGGCCATCTTTAGAAGATCCTTTGTTTCTCCTAGGGCTTTCTGACTGTCCCATTTCTCTTTCTGAGCTATCTGTAGGACCCAGAATATTAATTGCTTGAATATAAAATGTAATTTAGAAGATATGAAAAGACAAGAGATCATGAGCCTGCTCTGATTCACTCTCCTCACTCAAATTGAAGGAGCACAATTTACATTATCTCCCTTGGTTTATACTTGAATTGCAAAGCGTAACATGAATAAATACAAAGAAAAGTCCTTGATGTTAAAAAACCCCACCTATTTTATCTGAATCATTAGGGGTTAAAATCTATCTGGTCACATGGATTCATGATATTGGATCTCAGAAGCAGATTCCGTGTGTAATAAGGTGAGAGACAACTGGGTCAGGAGTTTGTCTAGGGAGGGCAGATACGTAGATGTTACTGCCTATTAAATCTCTGGGCTAGTTTTATAAGGTTCTGTACCAGTCACTGTTAAACTGTATCAGAAATATGCTGAGGAAAAGCACAGGCACAAGGACGGCATTACCACAGTCTGCGAGTGTATCCTGTTATCTCTTTCTCCCTGGAAAGATGTTCAATACTAGATTAAAATAGCAAGAAGGGTAGCTGTGCCTAGGAAACCGTACAGTCTTCTGTTAGCTTCCTACACGATAACCAAAGAGAGGAGACTTCCCTTGAAGTTTTGCATGCTGCTGCTACTTATATAATTTCTCTCTGCGTCAACTAGGCTTATACGGCTTTCCTAAGCATTTCTGCCTGTTATTCGGCATCAGCGAGGGTGCTGAGGATGTAGTGGGGTGGAAAGGCTCCTTCAGGAATGGAGCGGAGAGCGTGCTAAATTGGAGCTGCTTTCAGTGGTACTGATCTGTAAGCTGAGCGTGTGCTCGAAGGCTCTGGTGCAGTAGGGCACTGGGTACTTTGTGCCCCGCCGAACTGCGCACGAGAGAGTAGGATAGGATGGGAAGTAACACCCTGCAGCAGTATGGGCAGTGCTTGACTTGGGGGAAAACATGCTGGGAAACTGAAGCATAATCTATTTTAATCATACTGGAGATACTTATACTTGAAGCATCTGATTGTACAGCCATGTTGTGCTGGTGGGTCTGCCCTGCAAGTCAGAAGCAATTAAGGATATTTCGTGTAAGGGGGATTTAGTATCCCTTGTGCAGATCTGGAGAACAGCCCTTTAGAAAAGATCCTCAAGACAAATTTCCTCCTTGCTTTTAAGGAAATAAAATCCAGACAATGAAACTTGATTTTGTTTCCAGGTTCCCTGTCTGGTCAACCAAACAGATAAGACCTACGGAGCCTTCAGTGGCAGGCAAAGGCAAATACGGACATGGGGAGAGATATGATTCACTAAAGGCATCTATCAGCAGAACTCGTTCGGAAATGACAGCAAGGTAACTCATTTTAAGGAGGGAGCTGAAGTGAGACTGGCAGAAGCTCTACCACAGACAGCAATATGGGGACAAAGCAGAAAGGGGATACCAGAAGAAAGACAAAAGGCAGGTAGATGTTTAGAGAGAAGAAGGGTAGGAAGAAACAGAGGATTGTGCTAGCAAGGATAAGAGATTTTCTCGCTATCTTGGTGTAAGAGGTCCATCCATATTTCGGTAAAGAGATTACAATGGGTAGAGCAAAGGCTTAGATGAGGGAGAGAAGCCATGCAAAAGCCTACTCTAGATGAAGCAGGAGATGGTCACAGCACAGGATGGGTGGCATAACAGATGCAAGGTCAGGGAACGGGGATTTGACGTGTTGAAAGGAGAGCAATACATCTGGGAACTGACTGAATGTGTAGAGAGAAGCTGAGATCAGTAGCTGAATGTGACTCAGAAGATACAATGATTTAGTAAATGCTTACATTTAGTAACTGAACAAGTACAAAATGTCAGAGACCTGTACAAGCTCCATTCATTGCTTCATGTCCCAACTGTCCCTACTGTGGCCTGGCTAAAGGTTAACTATGTGGTCAGAGCATGGGTTTTGTCGCCTGTTGACTTACGTTGGTTAAGGCTGATCTTCCTAAGAGATGTTTACATAGTTTTTATAGCACGTAATAGACTTTTCCCCTTGTGTTTATTCAATTTAATTTTGCTGTCACAGACTCCCTCCCCAGCTCTCTCAAAAACTGGGAGGGGAATTGAAAAACCAGTTACTAATTGTGGAAAACGCTCGCCTGAGAGAGTTCACAATGCTCTTAAGGTAAACGTTATTACATTGAAAGCTATGTAAAATCTCAGGAGGTCCAGAGATGTTTTCTCTGAAATTCTCTGCTTCAGTTTCAGGCAAAAAGTCCATTAATGCTTCAAAGGTAGGAGGGAGGGATGGGAGCGAGTATGCTCCAGCCACTTGAAATGACCTCTCTGTTGGGGATTAGCGTAGCATCTCTGTCAATACCCTGTCTCCTCCATCAAGGTGCAACAGACCTACTTGCAGTTACACTGACGTGTGAGGAGCTATTGCACAGCTTCCCTCTGTTACACAGCACATCAAAATATATATGAATATAACAACCGGTTGTTTTGAAGTCCTGCGGGTTTTAGTATTTTTATCATGCCTCTTAGCGGCACAGGCCCAGTAAACTGACAATGAATTGACACATCTGCCTTGGGAGATTAGTACCTACACAGCCAAAAGCAAGTAACGGATCTGGCAACATGCATGCAAATTGTTCACTGCTTTCCTCCAGAAGGCCCTGAACTCAGCTGTTTTGTCTGACAGATGCTGGCAGGCTGCTGGTTTCACACCAGCCTCTTTCCCCAGCACTGTCCTAGCGGCATCAGGCGCTCCAAGAATCAGCCCTCACCCGCTACAGCCTGACACCAAACTGCCGCCGCTCTCCTCTCCCTGAGGCAGCGTGAGAAGCCTCCTCGTTCCTGCTAAGGAGGTTTGCCTTGCTGCTCGTGAGAGGTATCTATCCGATTTTCCCATGCAAAGTGCTACATTCCTGCCCTCTGGATTTAAGTATCTTGCAGTTTCATTTCCTAAAATTGAACAGAACTGTTTAAAAATGAAGTTTCTATTTCCCATCATAAAACCTGCCTCAGGATGGGGGTTAACTTTGCAGTTGCCCAAATCTCTCTGAGGAATGTCACAGTTCAGTTGTGGGAAACCAAGAAACAAGCTGTGAAGGTCCTCTCGGCATCCCACAAAAAAAATTTCAAAAATACCACAAGAGCAAAAGCATAATAGTCATCTTCTCCGCAGACACTCAGATAACCTCAACTCTGCCTTTATAAAGAGACCACAAATGATAAAATAACTTACTCCTCCATTGCAAATGCTTCACCAGTGGCTGTTAGAAATACACACTGACTGCAGCGCGTATAGCTAACATCCAACAGGATAGTTGACCCAGTACTTTAGTCTTATGCCTTTTTTGAGTAAAAAATCAGAGCAAAATCAGATTTCAGCTGAAAGTTGGCTGTAGGCTTAATGATCAAGTGCTTTGTATGGAGGTAAAGCTGCTCAGCGACAGCATTACATCTCCTGCCAGGCAGCGTGCAAACCTGATGCCCCTAAAGACAGCAAAAAGCCACCTCTGTGACCATAGTTACTGTATTTTACACCGACGGCAAGAGGTTTTTCCCACCAAGGACAGAGAGTTGGGTTCCTGCAACACAACCGCCTTACCCCTGCTAGAGGTTCCCTCCTGCCACGTACCGCTTGGGTTTAGATACGGCTTTCGTTCGCTAAATGCTGCTGGTTTGGTGGGTTTACGGGGACGGGAGACGGCGGCTCGGCTCGGCTCGGGTGAGGGGCCCGGCCCGCCGCGGCGGCACCTCTAGGGGCTGCTGTGCTGCTGCGAGTGCGGGGAACGGGAAAANACCCCCCACTCCCGCTCACCTGCCGGGCTGTCCCGCCGAGCCGTCCTGGTCGAGGGCGCAGGCGGCGCTGAGTGCCGCGGCCAGCAGCTCCATGGCCGGCGGCGGCAGGCGACTGCCGAGCAGCTCCGGC
>VXBL01004415.1:167399-182229 GCA_013400195.1 Aramus guarauna | reverse complement strand
GCTGGCACCAGCTTTGAGGGAGAAAAGGGGGTGGGAGAGGGGGGCTCTCCTGAACTGCTTCCAGATCTGGTGCATATGGTGCGTTTCTTCTCCGGGAATGAAATCCTGAGATGGAGGAATGTCACTGGGAAACTCAGTCTAATCCCTCCTGCCAGGAACTGCACCCCTGATTACCCCACAGGACTGACCGCTATCCTCCTCTCCTCCTCCGGCAGGGTTTTGCACCCGCTCGGTCATTTCCCTAGTCTCCCCTTCCTCAGCGTCGCTACTTCCATAACGATATATTGTCTCATTTAGGCAGTAAGTATCTTAGTACTATACTATATCTGTCTTTATTCAGGTAATTGTTTTTCCGCCTCAGGGATAAATCCTCTTGAGCTGCAGAGAACAGTTACACCCTCGGATCAGTTTGAGTGCTTGCGGACAGGTTGGGTGCAGCCCTTCCCTACCCATTAGTAACCCTCAGCACAAAAACGTCATCTGCACCACATTGCAAATGAGGAGTTAACAGTCAGCAAATGCTCAGATATTCCTTGCGTTTGCTTTCTCCCTGTTGCTTAAATAACTGTTTTTCTCTGTATGTGATAACGTAATTTATGCAACAACATAAAATCCATGTGTTTGTATGTGTAAAATGGTTTCCTTTTTATCATTTTTATATTGTATTTGCTAAATGATGTATCAGGATAGCTTCCAATCAATATATGACTATACATTCAGAAAAACTCCTTCAGCTTATGTGAACTGGATCTCGATCTGGCACACTGGAGATCTCAGTCCTTAAGTTATTAAGAGACAGAAGGGGAGAGAAAAACAGCTGAAAGTGTCACTGAGGACTCAGAGAAGACTATTAGTCCAGTCTAGGTCCAGTACTGGTCAGAAGGACCAGGCAATTGATGGGAAAAGTCAGGGTGAGCTCTTAGAGAGGAGGAGCCTGACAGCTCCTGACAGCTGGGGCTGTATAGAGGGAGATTGTCGTAGTGTAGGTGGTCAGTATGGGATGAAGGTGGGTTATCAGTCATTAAACACTGGGGCTGAGGGGGGTTGGGGAGACAGGTGAGTGAGGGGGCAGTTCAAAACCTTGTAGAAGGGATAAAGCAGCAGAGACTATCCGAAGCTCTGCCTAATGACTGACGTTTTCATGGCTTGCTGCCAGGGCAAGAATATTGTCAAGGGTTTTAGTAAGTGTGTGGGATGCTAAAAAGCTTCTTTCTTAGAAAAGGGGAGGGAGGACATTAACTGTACTGAGCTTCTTCATTATACTGAATTCTGGAAAAGCAGGGATGCTGTTTACTATTTTCTAAAGGGAAGGACCAAGAGCAGTGGGGAGTTCTCCTTAGTATGCAAAGGGAAGGCAGTGCATGAGGTCTTACTGACACTGCTAGGTTGAATATATATAAAAATACAACTTTTGGGTGTATTTACTAGGAAAATCAAATCTTTCCAAAACATACATTAAGAGTTTAATCGATTCTAACCCCTCATATTGCTTCACTCCCAAGAGTTAAATCTGTTGCAAATTGATACTTCTTTTTACAAAAAATGTCTGGGTTATGGTATGAAAAACATTCAAAAATAGAAAGCATCTTTTCAGGATCCCATAACTGTCTGGTGATTTGATCCTGCCTGTCTTCCTTTTTTTCCCCAAATTTTCCAAAATAATTTCACTTTTGGTCTGAGATGAAAACTTGAAAAATGTCACTAAAAGTAATAGTGATAATAAAAATGTTGGGAGCTGTGAAGAGGTGAGAATACCAGCTGAGAGTGAAATGCCCCCTGTGGCCATGGGAGACCACAGCTTGTATTTTGGTGCCTCGGAGATCTGTTCCACTGTATATAGCAATGACTAATAGTCTACTTTTTCTTCCTTTAGAGCTTTTTTCTTTTTTAATTGTAATTTGGTCTTTAAAAAATGTTGCTTTTTCTTCCTTTCCAGGCTTATTCTCATACTTCATGTTGACCTACAGAGAATGTCCGTAAACAGAACAAGTGCCTGAGAAATACTTTTTCTCCCAAGTGAGGTGACAGAGTGTTCCCAGCACTCTGGGACCACAGTAAAAAATATTTAGCAAGAAGGAGATATTTTTGTCCTGCAAAAATTTACCAGGTTTTCCACAGCTTGCTTTTCTGTTTGGGGACAAAACAGAGAGCTTTCCAAGCTTGTAACGAAAAATGAAGGAAGGCAAACAAGCGATTCTCTCACAGCAGTCTGGTGGCTGGGATATTCATGCTGGGTGTGGGGGTTCCAGGTCAGAGTCATGGCTGTGTCATTCTTTCACATCCCACATGTTACTGCCTGTTCCAGGGCGGATCAGTCTCTCCTCCCAGAGCTGCTTCATTTTCTCTGGTCACTGTGAAAAGTACTTGAACCTGGTGAATGCCTTATTCACCAGATACCACTTCAGGTCAGTCAATGCTGGACTATTTCAGCAAAGTGGAATAGCTTCAGCATAGCTGCCTCTTTCTTCCTCCCTACATCCACAATTGTTAGGACTTTGTGTGCAGTTTAAGCTCACCTAGCTGCTGAATTCCACTTTTCACTTGACTCCCTGAGGCAGATTTCTACCTCCTAGCACTCACATTTGTCTCATTCTTGGTGAGCAGGTTTGGGCAGCTAAACTGGNCTGGATAGTCTCACTACAGGGGGAGCTCAATGCGAGCGCCAGCACAGTGGAGGTGGCAGACGTGCAGATGGATGGCAGGACCGTGGCAGTGCCACCATGGATTATTTTACACTGCTGCGGAACTGCAGGCTCAGGCAGAAGTTCCTGCTCCACCTAATCTAAACCATCTGGGTAGGAGTTTGGAGGAGGTTTTCTTTTCTCGCTCACTGTGTCAACGATGAATTTGATCCAGAGCCTAAAAAGCTTTTCCCCTTATCATCAAAGTCAGTAACATTGCATGAGCACAAATCAGTTTTCTGACCAAAACTCCTGTATTTCATCTTAAAATTCCCTGTCTAGTTATAGGGGGAAAGAAAGAATCTGACTACTAGAATGACATACATTAAAGCAAGTAGTTAAAAATCCCCATGCTAGGCAGGTGGTGCTGTGTGCCCTGTGCTCTTGTTGGTGACAGAAGTCATGCAACACCATGACAGACCAAAGCCCAGTTTTCTCTCAGGAATTCTTAGGATCCCCAAGCACACAGGCACTGGAATGATCCTCATGGCCACCATTAGAGTCCATGCTCCGGTGACATGGAACATGACCATGGTTCAGCTCCCTGTGGGCAAAGGAGAGCGGGTTTGAGCTTGAGTATGTTCTGCAAAGAAGGGGTTCATGTGGTTTGCAGACCATTCCCAGCTTCACTGTACTGCTGTTGGGAAAGATTTTAAATGTTGGCTGACCTGGTCCATGGTTGCATTAAAAATGTGATAATTGGTGCAAGTGTATAATTAATTTATTACAGTTATCTCATTTAAGTTATGTTTGGGGGATGAATTTCCAATCTTGGCTTGTATTTTCAAGCACTAGTAATTTTGAAAAGTGATTAATCATTTGAATTAAGATTTCTTATGTGCATCTAAACTCAAAAGCAATCCTTAGAATAAAGCTGTGCAAAAAGCTTGTTTTCAAATGACGCTGAAATGCATTTTTTTTATGTTCTCTTATAGCAGTTTTTAGAAATTAGACCTCCTCTTCCAGCAACTAAAAAGAGAAGAGGCAGTCCAGCAGATCTTATTCGAGAAAAATTCCGCAAACCCTTCTAGTCAGTGGGAGTTTCACACCAAGAAAGGCCACGAGATGAGGTAAGAAGCACTGTTTTAATCTGATTTAACCAAATTTGTGGAGAAGTGTGAAGTTAGTAATAGATTTGGATAATGTTATACCTAGTCAAGGATATTTTCATACTTCAGGTTCATTCAGGTTCTCTCTGTTCACGTGTGGTTTTTAGCAGTGTTTTTGATAATGGGTGTGTCTGTGCAATTTTTATTCTTGTTTTTTTAGTTTTTAGTGGGAGATAAATGGAACTCCTCATCCCTAATATTTTTAGATCGTAAAGGCCAAGAGCACATCTGTTCTCCTGAACCTCCTTAAGCTTTCATCAAAATACCTTAATTGTATCTGTTGGGGCTGGAAACCTTATCAATAACTAAAAATGTTCAGAACTTCCTATTATGAGATCCTTACCTTGTGGTGCTTCTAACCTTTTGATGCTCATAATCATCAGGGTTGCATTTTTATTACTGATCATCTGCCATGGGTTATTTTTTATATATTAAAAAGAATTAATTTCTTAGGTTTAGGAAAATATTATTGGATCCTTATTAAAGGAAAACAAAAAACTTGTTCTATCCTTTGAGAAGCTTTGGTTTCTGTTGAAATATGAATTGAAATTTGGGGGTGGCCAGGGCTTCGTCTTTGCCACACTTAGAAAATCCATTGAAATCACAGGCCCTTTTTCATTCTCTGCAATACACACAGACTTAGATTTTAGATATAAAATCCCTGAGCTGCTCCCCATGGAGAGAACATGTGCCCTGCTCAGGGCTGAGAGAAACTTTCTGATATTGCAGCTGTGAAAACTGCCTGGCTCAGTTCTAGGCACTATGAATAAAGGCCATTTCTGCCTTTCTCTCAGTGATCCTTGTGCTGGGTCCAGGCAGCACGATGAGAAAACCACTTGACTCAAAAAGAGGGAGCAAGATTCAAGCATGGAGAGGGAGGGATCTACTTCTGGACCAGGAGGCTGCTATGAAGAGAGGAACTCACCCACAGCTGGGTGCTTCAGGAAATGGTGAGTTGGAAAAGGCTGTAAAAAGTAGCACTGGCGCTAGGAGGAGGGGTGGGAGACTAGGATTGTATGAGGAGCCAAAGGGTGAAGAGCCTGGTGAACGGCAGGACACTGAGATGTGAGCCGCAGGAGGGAAGAGAGAGAAAAAGTGTGTCTGGGAGATAGTAGGCTGAGGAAATCGTGTGGGGAATTACAAGTGGAAGCTGATAGAAAAGGAGTGAAACAAAGATATTGGTTGAGGACTTGAGGGTCAGGGTATGTCCAGATTGAAGCAGATCAGATTGGGAGAGCTGGAGGGCAAAGCCTAGACCTTGCCGGGTAATGAAACCATGACTGGGCTGAAAAACCTGGCAAGCAGAGACTGGGTGGAATAGGTGGGCAGACTGGGATTGGGATCTCTGTTGGCTCCATGCTGGAAGGATACATAATTAGAATTGTGCATGGTATTGCTTACTATTCTGTATGATCGTGTGATAACAGTAATAACATTGTAATATTGTGGCTATTTTTACTGAAAATTTATTAGTTTTTAAAATTCTTCTCCCTGCAAATACTGTCATTCTTAGACTTTTTAAGATTCAGATTGTACAGAAACAGGGACAGGAAAAAATTCTCTCTCTCTTTTTCTAAAAGAGCAAAAGAATGCTGTAGTGTGACAAAATATAAAGGTTTGGTCAACATGCGTTTGCACCAGCTATTCCTGACTTCACCACTTGCAAACTGAAGCATCATAGGCAGCATAAAGAAGAGGAGACTATTAAAAAATTATTTCATAAGCAGAAAGAAACCGCTCGAGTATGGTATAGGACCTTTTGCAATACAGGTCCCGGTCTCTCTCTAGAGGCTTTCCCCGCTTTTCTGGTTAAATCAGGCTATAAAAGCAGTGCCCTCTGCTGCCCAGGAGAAACAGTGCTGTGCTCAGGAACGCTAACCCAAATTCACACAAGCACCCTTCAGAGTGCTATGCTATTTTACAGGCGTACTGTTTCTTTCTAATACACGTGTTTGCGTGAATTCAAACAAATTAGATTCCCTCTTGCTGCTGAAGGTGACTATTTGTATTCATTTTTGTAGTGCTTCTATTCTTTGAGCTCAGATCAAATGTAATTCAATGATTTTTAGATGATCCTCGTTTCTCTGAATTGGAGGTTTCATAACCAGCCTAAAGAAATAGTTTGCTCTGCACTGGTAGACCAATGACCTTGCAGTGAGCTTTGCAACATGAAATTTCACACTGAGTTTCTCTTCCACTGTATCTAGTGGCCCATAATAAAGATGTATCATTTTTGGAATCTGACTCAGTGGGAAATGGTAGGTAAGTAATACAGTCATGCTGCTAAAATATCTGTATTGTATTAGAAATGAAGAGAAGTCAACATCCTATTAGCTGGTAATACAGGGTAGAAAGTGATTAGTGAACGTCCTTTCTAGGGTTTGAAATGACTAATTTTCTGGTCTCTGTGGGAGCTGCTTTCAGCTGAGGCTGACAATTGTGGATGGACACCCTGGGTAGATGTTTTCCTGTGATGGCTTTCTGTGATCTCAGTCTGCACTACTGCTGCCACTCTGAAGCTGGAAGGACTGATCACAGTGGGAAAGAGCAGCTTTTGTTGAGTTCAATTCCTTTCAGGTCTTTGGCTCTAGTTACTCTGAAGAACAGAAGTTGTGCTAGAAGCTCATCACTGAAATGTTCAGGGCAAGTCAGCCGAGTTGTCAGGAAGCAGCTCATCATGCGAGGGGTTTGGATCTTTGTACAGTGTGAAAGGCCGGGAGGGAGCCACGTGATCTTGTGGAGAATTCTAGAGTGCTTAGGGGGAGCTGGGGCTTGCATAGGAGAAAGGTAACAGGAAAAAAATAATTTGAGAATAGTTAGGCATTAAAGTGCTCTTAAGAAGTATCTTATGGAGGGTGTATGGCAGATTTTGGAACACCAGCAATAATATTTGAGGTCATCTGGTTTTCAGACATCAATGTTCTGAGATCAATGAACTACTTTACTATTCTCAGAGCTTTGAATAACACACAGATTCAAGTCACTGGTAGGCTTGAAGGAGCCCATGGTGCTTTTCCTTAATCAGAGGAGAAGGGATTGTGCTTGCCTGTCCCTAGCATTTATATAGTTGCTGTAGGATGCTGCTAAATGTGAAGCAATGCAGCACTGATGCTCCACCTGCCTTCAGGACTGTAGTGATTCACCCCTGAGAACACCATGGACCTTCCCAATGCTGGTCAGGGGTGCCTGTACTGTCCTTTCTGCAGAACTGCTAGCTTCTGCTTGCAGAAGAACTCATAGCTGACAGATACCAGTTTTATTTTTTTGAGGAGAGATTAAATGCATTTCTTGAGACCAGTGATAATATTTTAGATGCCTTATCTACACAATGGCCTGTTTTCCCCATAGAAGGAGGAGAATAGTGATTATTGCAAATAATGGCAATATCCTTAGGCTCCTGCAGGCTTTTCACAATGCAGATTTCTAGTGGTTCTCTTACAAATTACAGCCGATCGTTTGGTGAAGGGAAGAGGGGGACATGGACTCAGTATGAGCTGGAACTCTGGTCTCATTTTCTAACCAATGTCTCTGCTCAGCTGCAAGAGATGATGCCACTCAGCAGCACTGCCTGCTTTTAGCAGACACATGACTTAGAACCTGTACTGACCTGTCAAGCACTGTGCACAGCAGCATCTTTGATACAACTGTCTCCCAGCACAGGCTCATTGTTTCCAGCTCCAGGGAGAATCAGAATTTGCACGTTTCAGAGCTGCCTAAGTGGCGGTGTCAGGATGTCAGAGACTGACAGTGATGATTATGCCACAAGGGGAGGAAGACAGATGGGTTTGACATCGCAGCAGACTGTAGCTGTCTACTTTCATATGCTCACTTCAATGCCAAAGGACAATCACTTTTAGCCAGGGCAATTAATTTAGCCAAACTTGACGTTTTGACTAAAATTTTTTTAGTGGAGTCCTTTTCATAAGAAAAGGTGCCTGGAAAGGCACTATGCATTATACCAACACAGCTGGGCTCAGCAATTACGACCATACAGTGCAGTATAATGCACGCACCTTTGGAGGGCAAGTATTTAGCACTTTCAGCTTGATTTTCCACAGTACAAATACGCAGTATCTCTCAGTGATACACACAAGAGATGAGGAGCTGCAGAGGGAGGTTGTGAGAATATCTCACTCATATATTTGAAAATGTAAGGCTAGGTAGCTGCTCCTCTCTCTGCCTGGCTGCAGCAGCAAGAGAGCAGGGGTGAGGGTAAATTTATGGGATGTGTGTAAATTTATTTGTGAGATCAGGGCCTTTTTCTGGACCTAGGTCGTTGAGGGACTTAAGCCAAAAAGGGCTACCTCACTGAAAGCCTCAGTTGCCTATCAGTTCTTCAAGGTAAACAGCAAACAGAAAATCAGTATATTTTAGAAAGCATCTTTGTAGCTACTTCTTCAGCTATAAAATCCTGTTTTCCATGTGGGGTTGTGTAACAGGCTTCAGGAGAGCCCTCTGGGAAGGCTGAGAATGGGATCACCCTTATACTGGGATGTTCCATAAGGAAATGCCCACAGGCTCTCCCTATTCTCTCAACAAGCCGTTTAAGGCAGTCTGCTTGCTTTGCTTGTGCCACTGCGTGATCCTACATCACATTCCCCTTTTTTTCAGTCTTCCCCACTGTTGTCTTCTTCCCCCTTCTCCTTCCCTGTCTTCTCCAAACTCATGCTGATAAGACCCTTTACGCCACGATGCTAGTACTCTACGATATATATAATTAAGACTGAAAGCAGCACCACAAGTCAAAGTGAGAAGGCATGGATCAGAGCTATAGCTTAGTCCAGCTGGCATTCCCAAAACAAGCATTCTTGCTCTGACACCACTCTATATTCTTCAGCAGAGGCACGCATGTGCACTTCCTTACCTTTGGAGCCATAGTTCGTCTAAAGTTGTCTTATCAGAGTTTACTGGAGATGGTGATCCCTTATGAGATAAAACATTCAGAGGCTCTTTGACGGGTTCATTGTTTTTGAGTGAACCTGTGACATAAGAGAAAGCCAAGAGGGTGTTAAAACAGTAATTTTCTTAAGGGTCATCTTTACTTTTACTGCAGGCAATTGTTTGCTTACAGCAAAGGGAAGAGGAAGACCGAAGACACAAAGACAGCTACATTTTACTTTGGTTTTTCAAACAAGATTAAAGTGTCATCAGCTTGCATAGTGCAAGATTGTACAGCCTTTGCCACAGCTGCAAATGCAATTGAGAAAAGGTGTCTATCTACCTTCAGATATATCAGTCCTTATGTATGGGAGTAGCAGTCTCAGCACTGAAAATTAAGTCCCAACATTAGTGATTTTCAGTGCAATTCTTTAAGCAGAAAAGGTTTAGCAGTGTGTGCCTGTGCATGCCAATATTTGGTTTCCCAAGTCAGGGCTTCGTTACTGCTCTGCTTTCAGGCACACAGTAGCTGTTCAGTTTACTGGATAAATCAAGGCTCGATTTGGGTGAGACAGGAGCTTTACTTTTAATTGCTTCTCCAATTTCCCTCAGATGAACCTCTGATCCTTTCACAGGGAGCCAAAGTTGTATTAAGTCCATGGCTTGCTACTGCAGTACTTGGCAAGAGAGGATGCATCTCACTTTTCAAATGAAACCTCCTGTTGTTTGAGGCTTGTTGATAAATGGCCTTGTTGTTTTTTATTAGAAATATTTTGGTCTAAGTCATAATTCTGTTTGCATTTCAAACTTGTGACAGCACAGGCAGGTCAACACTCTGACTGAAGCCGGTTTCTGACACACCCTTTTAATCAATGCTACGGATTTTCTGACGGAAAGGGTGAAATCCAGACTTTTAAAACTCCCTAAAACAGTGCCAAGGGCTTATGAAATGCTAGTTTGAGTTATTCTCTTTGCCTTTTGTATAGTTTAAACATTTTATCCTTCTGTCAGAGGAGATTGCTTAAAAAAACAAACTCTTTTTTCCAGTTAAAGGAAAACATCTATTATGTTTTACAGCTCCTAGGCTATAAGCCAAAGCTAGGCTGGTGCAAAGGGTGCCTATATAAAAGCTTTTCTCTCTGCTGGATTTACATTCTTTTGCATTATTTTTCTTGCTCTGATTTCTTGAGTCTTTACTTTCCCATTTTGTATCCTACTCTGTATTTTCCTGTGTATCTTTCCCTCTCTTCCTTTCNATAAGCAGAGATGAGAACTGGTTAACATTTGAGCTTGAGTCAGATTCTTGGATAGCTGCTGTTCAAATGGGTTTGAAGTCAAGATAAAATAGCTCACCCATCCCTTGCTTCCATGCACGTCAGCAAATGCTGTCAGAAGTTCCTGCTACAAGTGAGGCTGGTGTAGAAGCACCTGCTGTCCAGTTTCAGGGAGAGGGGATGGAATCAGTGGAGTAGAGGGAGAGGATAGAAGAGCTGCTTATACAATGCTAGCTGAAGTTAAAAGCTGTAGCTCTGAGCTGGACTTGCTATGGTCATACTGAAGAAAGAGCTATTGCTCTTAGCCCAGGTCCTGCTGTACAGACTGGAGAAAAGAAACGTCGTTCCCAGTGTGTTCTGCTGAACAATTGCAGATATGGAAGAAAAAGCCCTGTTTGCAACAGATCCTGTTTCAGCAGTGGTAACACAGGGAGGGGCGTGTGGGAGAGAAGCGCAGGTCAGCTTCTGTGGATGCTCTAATGAGCTGCTAAGAGAGAAGCCCTTCTTTCAGCTTGTCCTTCCTCAATGACACTGGCTAGACAGGAGGGATGTCCTCCTGTGCTGTTGTCCTGATGCTGTGACACTGCAGATATATGAAGAAGGTGCGTCTTTCTGTGCTGGTCCTGCTGCAGTGGCACCAGCAGGTGACAGGGGAGAGGGCCTCCTCAGTAGTGGTCTGGATGCTGTGACGCTTGGGTGGCAGGAGAGAGGGCGAGTCTCTTCTCTGCTTGCTCTGCAGCAGCACTCTGGAAAGGCGGTGAGAGAACGGTTCTGCTTTGGTCCTGCTGCTGCACTGGCAGGGTGGAGAGCAGCTCTGCTCTGGCATAGGCGATGCTCAGTTTATCCACAAACCTCATTGACAACAGTAGCAGAATATTAAACAGGAGCTCTTTGCTCTGCTGCTGTCTGTTTGGAAACTTGGAGAAGGGAGGGAACTTTCCTTCTGTCTATGCCACAGGGTTGAATGGGCTTTTATACTGCTGAAATAGTGTGGCTCACTTGGCGAGGCAGGCAGGAGACACCTATTTTCCTGGGGACATTTCCCAGACCTCCTTTATTTTGGAGTGGAGGATGTCTGTTCTTTATTTTCTTAGAGAACTTGGTCTCCTTTCAGGGGCTGAAGTATGTACTTTACTACTGCATAACAAAGCAATAGCTTTTGGTGACTTGCATAGTACTCAAACATCAAGAGTAGTGTTGTATCGTTTTGACTCATGCAGCTAGCCAAAGTTCAGAGTCCAGTGCATTGTTTCTGTTAGATTATAATCTGAAGATAGGAAAGGTATCTTCTCTGTGATTCCTTTTATTTACAAGGAGTTATAAAATTCAGTTTCTCTGAACACCTGGGAGATGAAGCAAAGGGCATTTTCTGCATTCACAGTCCCAGATCTCTCATTTAATGTTCCAGTTTTTTCTTGCAACCCTGTTTCCAGTGCTTCTGAGTGTGTTGCAATAGCTCCTTTTCTGTCTCCCTCTTCAGCTTCTCATATCTTTCTCTTGTTTCTTTCACAGACAGCTGCTCAGGCAAGGTGCCAGCTCAGTGAAAGCCTGGCCTTGCAGTCATGCTCTGTACTGTTCATACTCAGAGAAAGCCAACTCGTTCCATTTCTACTGAAGCCATGGCTGAGTGCATGTATGTTCTGAATGGTGTTCCTGTTATTTCAGCCGCCTGGTTCAAAGGCAGCTTAGGTGTTTCTTACAGCTGTATTCAATGCAAGGTAGCAGCAACTGCATTTTCAGAGAAATCTTGCTCCCCTCTCATAACGGTCCATTGCAGTTTCCACAGGCTTGGTCCCTAAACATACTGCTCTGTTTTTGCTGTTTCCTCTAGATGCCTCGATGGCTCAGCTTGCCATACACTATAGATCTCGCTACTTTTGAATATGTCCTTTCTATATGCTAAAGAAGTTCCTACTTCACTGACAGCTTCAAGTCTTTCCCTCTTTAAATTATTTTTCTCTTAGAGAGCAGAGGGGTGGCAGATCAGAGTCCCACATGTGTTTAGATTCTCCGCCATGAACCATGTTCAAACATCCAACCATTTTGCATTTCCAAGCTGAGCAAAGAAGGATGGCACCCATTTTCCAGCTGTGCCATAGGGCAGGGGTGTTCTGTAATGTGCTGACCACTGAGCCGCTTTCTACCTTCCCTGTCCCTTTTCTAATCTCATTGACTCCTGCAGTTCCTCATCTCACTGGAAAAGGAAGCATAACACTGTTTGGGTCAGTACTCACCTGTAGCACGCCCCACGTGCATCGTCTTTCTTTTCTCTCTGCGTGGCAGCCTCATGGACTGGTAGTACTTGGAATTTCTTTGAATGGCAATGTAATGTGTGTGTGAGTCCTTCTCGTGGGTCATTGGGTTAGCACCTTCTGACTCTTCCTCACCTTCAGAGACTGAACTTGACTTTCTCAGTACCTGCTGAGAAAGGCCCTGCTGCAGCCCACCAGTAGAGAGCCTGCCAGCGGCTTCTCTCTGGTGCCCATCCATGGCTTCCAGATCTTGTCTCTATGGCAACTGAGATGATGGATCAGCAACACAGCAACATAAGACAGGTAGCCTCCACAACTCCATCAGCTTTATCTGAATTAGAGCTGGAGACAGACAAACCAAACACAACAAAACAGGAAAAGAGAGCACAAAGTCCTGGTTAGTTCAGAGGCTACAGTGCATTATCTGTTTAGGCTAATGGCGACTTTCCAGGAATTTTCGTCTGAGATCATTCTGAGATCATCACTTTACAAGCCTTATTCTAATGTCCTGAACATTGTTTTGACGTGCTCATGGTTGTCCTGCTGTGACACGTGGCAGTGCTACAGATGTTACTGGAAAAATGACTGTATTTGCTCAGTTGATGACCACTCCCTTTTCTCACTTGTGAGCAGTAGATTACTAGTTGGTTTAGAGTGGATACAGGTAATGGCCATGTCCTTGGTTTAGAGGGTGAAAATGTTACGGAATAAAAAGTAAAAGCTGAAGAGAAAGCTCTGTTAATCTGTCTATTACCTGTAATAGATGAATTAATGCCTTTTATGGGGCTTGGTGCCTTCTAACACTTATTAATAACACTCACTCCTGCGGTGCAGATATGTGAAGAAAAATCCATAGCTGTCAAGAAGTGAAGGTAAAAGCGACAAGATTACATAGCAATGGAGAGCGCCGAGACTCATTTTTGTTTCCCAGAGTTGCCCTCAAGTGCCAATGTACACCCTCAGTGACATGGGGACTTCAGCATGGGTCCTGCTGCTCTGTGTGTTGGTACATGGATTATGCCAGTACTGCCAAGCGTTTTCAGGAGGCAAATCACTACAACAGCAAAACAGCAGTTGATCCTTCAGCCTTTGCAAGACTGGGTAAAATGTGAACTGACTACTTAAGTGTTCGCTGCTGGCTTTGTCTTGTTGAATTCTTACAGCTGTCAAAGCCTTTCTAACTACATAATGTGATTTTGTGACTGATGGGGCTATCATGACTAGTAGAAAGAGATGCTGTATAGGAAATGTGGGTATAAAATAGACAGTTCACTGAGAGGGCATAAAATAGTGCTATGGATTAGTCATTAGCTGCTGTTTTGAGAAGTTATATGCATCACTGGTTTGTTACATTACAATATATCCAATATACAAGATACTCTAGAAGGAAAGTGTCTCAATTTTTTTTCTGGGTCTTCTGCAATCTCTGTGAACCCCTGTGTGCCACAAACCTTTTCCTTGCTTGCCCTTAGGGTCATTCCAGCTGACCCTGGGTCATCAGGGACAGTTGGACATCATCTGTGAATCCTCTGCTTTCCAGAATTTTTGAGGTCCCTATGTTTTATGCTTATAAAGGGATGGTCACTACCTGAAATCATGTGCTGGGCCTGAGTCGTTCTGCTTCCTGGCTCTACAGATGAGAAAATCTGCTTTCTCCTTTCATAACCTGAACCACAGCCTGCAGCTCATAGCTTCTAAATTTGGTTCCTGACTTCAGTTCTGCCAAGACTTTTGGACTGTTTGGAACTGGTGGTTGCTCTGGGACTGTTTCCAGTGTTACTGGAAATGCATGAAGTACCCATTTGTTGGTTGTGGTGTTAAGTTTGGTTTGTAAATTACTCTGAGGTATAGAGATTCACTAAGCCTGTTTCTGTTTCCATGGCTCAGTGGAACAGCAACATAAAACCAGCTGCTATTGGTGACCGCTTGAAGAGAAAGAAGAGCCTATTTCTTTTCCTGTGCCTTTCTTACTGTCCCAGTACTAAAGCCCCAAAGACTTGATCCTTGCAACTGTGATGGAAGCCTTTCTGTGAACTATGCCACGAGTAATATTACTGCTATAATCCTTTCTAACCCTGAACTCTAATATTATTTTTTATTTATTTCTCTTCTATAAACTGTTTTATGCCTTGCCACTCAAGGACATGAACTGGTAACAATCCCCTCTATATCAAAGTTCCCACATGCTTCAAGTAGCCAGCCCTCGTCCATGTTACTCGGACTGGGGTAGGGACATGTCTCTCTTCTGTGGCCTTTGCAATGCCAACATAGTTTGCAATGCTTAGCAAATTGATGCTGGTGTTTTCTTGAAAAATGAGTTAAAGTTTTCACATGAGCTGGTAACCAGTCAGGAGTAATTTCAAACTCATGTAAATCTCTAAAGGAATCATGTGTTGGGTTTGCATGGTAAGGTTTTGGTAGTGTGGGGGGGCTACAGCGGTGGCTTCTGTGAGAAGCTGCTAGAAGCTTCCCCTGTGTCTGATAGACCCAATGCCAGCCGGCTCTAAGACGGATCCACCGCTGGCCAAGGCCAAGCCAATCAATGCCTCTGTGATAATGTATTTAAGAAGGAAAAAAAAAAAACAATTAGAGAGAGCTTTTGCAGCCAGAGAGAGGAGTGAGAAGATGTAAGAAAC